>VALG01016080.1:0-16979 GCA_009835305.1 Ipomoea purpurea | reverse complement strand
CCGTGCTTGACTCGCCGAATTAGTGCATTCTTCAAATGCTGATTAGCCCACAAAAGCTCCAAAGTCATTTGTTCCAAGTCTATAAAACGTAACGTGTGGGTCGATCATGTGTGGCAATTCAGAGTGCATGACTTTAGTTGACGCCCCAGTTAGTAGGGTGCAATATTTTCCCGGTAGTTTAATTGAAAACTACACAATTATAAGCTCACCCATTAAGTTCAAATTTTTGTTGGAAAAAGTGTTTGTATTCTGTAATACCTTTGAGATACAACAAAATATAGAATACAACAGGGAACAAAAACTGAATCATTTGATATGTTTAGGCATGTAATCACTTTCCTATAAGTTTTAAATCTCCATCTATAAAAGTAACCAGGTTCAAGATTTAATCTTATGGGATACAAGAAGACGAATGAAATTCTTTAAGTTGCTTTGTTTAAGAATTTCCTGTAGAGATGTAAGCTTGTGAAGTATCTTGGTTTTCTGCAAAATAATTGCTTGTAAAATGCATATAAATTGTCTGTCCCTTTCAGATGTTTCTCCAATATATTTATAGATGAAAAATATATCTGTTTGGAGAAGTTACATGAAAATTGCTGACTTACTGTGATTTAAAACTCAAATTCCATAAGATAAGATATATCCTGATTGATATATCTATCACTGGAGAAATTAATATATATTGAGCCAATAACTGTATGCAAAATTATATACATACATATATATATATATACATACATATATATATATATATATATATATAATATATATATATATATATTATATATATATATATATATATATATATATATTCCTTACGCATGGAAACATTCAAAGGATAAATATAAATAATATTCACATATGTAGTTCAATAATCGCAAGTATACAAGTACATATATCAAGCATGTTAAGTGTAACTTTGAAACATATAGCTTCAAAAAGACTCAAAACCTTACGTATGAAAATATCCAAACATGCATTAATACTCTCAAACATATTAGCTATATATCACAAGCATATAGCTATATATCACAAGCATATAGCTATATAAATTTCTCCCAGTATTTTAATTAACTTTCTACCAAACTAAATAATATTTACAACTCCACAACTCCAAATATTATTTAAACTTTCATGGTAGTTCATCTGAAACATTAATCTCCTTACTACATAAATTTCCAACAATTTTCATCCGAGTAAAAATCAAATCTTACAGGTGCAACTCATATCAGATCCAAATTCATCTCATAATGATGAGAATATGCATGAATGACTTGCGGAAAAAGAAAATAAAACTAAGAAATTACTCTTTAATGAGCAGAGGAAGATGATAAAAGGCTATAAGCAAACTAATAAAATTGATGCGAACACGTAGAAACATGATAATTTTTATTTAATTATTTTAAAATTATAAATATTTGGTAAAATTCAATCCACAGTACACCAGCTCAAAACGATGTATGGGAAATTTTATAGTGGCTCGGGCAATTTAATTGATTCATAGATGGTAGGTTGTGGGTAAGGATACATTATCCGTCTTTGATGGCACACGAGTTACACCTAATATAGTGAGTTCTTTGTGGGTATCAAGAATTGTGGTTCCACCTAATTGGATGGAAACAAAGATCGTGAGGGGTGGGTTTATTTTATTTTATTTTATTTAAAACAAATTTAAATAATAATTTTTTAATGAGAAATACCACATTAGTAATAGCCCAAGTAACATGTCAATTTGATTTAATTGAATGAATTTAGATTACTCAATGACTTAATATCAATTGTGACATTTTGATTTAATTGAATGAATTTAGATTATTCAATGACTCAATATCAAATTTTTTTAATTTTTTTTTTTTTTGAGTTGATTGTCCCAATTGCATTTTGTGCATAGTTCAATCAGTTGAATGTTCCAATTGCATTTTGCTTGTTTGCGATTTGTGTTAAAAATTCTATATTGAATTTAGTCATTTCAATAACTGTTTCACATTTTTGTGTCTTTCTTGCACATGCATTTTTAAAGATCATAGGTGTCAATTTTTTATTTTTTTAAAAAGAGCAGTTGATCTTAAATGAATCAATGACTGAGATTTATTCACATGTTTCACCTGGTAGCTCCTTCGCACCTATCCTAATTAAGCCTATATGTGTGTGTGTGGACATTACTAAATGTACTATTTTTTTTGGGGTACAATTGAGGGGGCAATGCCCCCATTATCTGATTCTACGAGTACGAGCACCTCCTGTATCAGCCATAAGAAGATCAAGAATGCAGTCCGGTGGTTCTTCTAGAAGGGAAGTCCCTGGATTGGCGTTTTGACCCATATTCGCGAGTCTGTCCGCGCATTGGTTACCTTCTCTGAAGGTGTGGGCAACCTTAACTTCTTTCAAGTTTTCCATTAAGTGCATGCATTTTGCCACCATAGGGGAGTCTGAATGATCCAAATCGGTGTCATTTTTCAGAATTTTGGCAAGGGCATCGTTGTCCACCTCGATGATAACTAAATCCCAACCTCGTTGTTTTACTAGCTTAAGGCCTTCACGAACACCCCACAGTTCAGCCATAAAGCTTGAAGATATACCGATGTTGGTTAGGAACCCCGCAAGCCAGGCCCCTTTAGAGTCACGAACTAGTCCTCCGGCGCTAGCGTTACCGGTGTTCCCTTTTTTCGCACCATCGGTGTTCAGCTTCACCCAACCATCCATTGGGGGTATCCAACCCACCCATCTACTGCTGTTTTTTTCAAAGTCGTTACTGATTTTGCGATGCAGACTGAATTCCTGGATAGATGTCGTAACACGCCTCACCACCTCACCTGCTTCCCTCCACGAGTTATTGAACACTCCCTCATTGCGTGCCTTCCACATCTCCCAAAGCATGTGACAGAAGTGGGATCCCCAAGAGGTATGATTTTGCACCCAGCCCCTTAATTCACAGTTATTGCGGATCCAAGTCTGTAGGGACCCCATGAAGACTGAGTGGAAACTAGTGGGTGACGCGTATCGTCTCCCTCATTACTAAATGTACTATGATAATACCTCTTCATTCTTTGTAGTATTTTAGTTATATTAGAACTCTGTATATCTTGTATATATCATACTAAATAATTATTAATAAAAGATTAATAATACTTTCCTATATTTTTGTCTCTACTCTTTTGCCCCAAAAGGCTGAATCCCCAACCCTAAGGGAGTAAGGGCTCCCCACACTCCGACCCGACAAAGTATGTGAGAGGATGTAAATCACGGTGACTCAATGGGTTACTCTTTTAACCATATTACTTGCAATCGATTACGCGAGGATATATTTAGATTCACAATAATTTTTAGTATATTGAAATTTTAAAAATATATCGAAGGTTCATTGTTTTAGTTAAAATATAATAAACCTACATTACACTAAAAATGAGTTTACAATACACTAAAAATAAACCTTTAAAAAAATGAATATATAATACAATAAAAATAAACTTTTAGTATACTAAATAAAGCTGTATGTTATTAGTACAGTCCATGGTCCACAGTATAATAATTGTTCAAGACTCTCATTTGCGAAGTGCTAATCTGCACTAACATCATCTCTTTCTTAATTGAAGAGGGATTATTTTGTGAGACTGTTGAGTAAATGATTTATTTTTTATTCAAAAAAAAAAAAAATCAAATAAGTCATCGTTCTTTTTATGTTTTGCACACTTAGCTCACCTGAACTAAAAAAGTTGTGTAATTAAACCATTTAATATTAAAAATATGTGCAATAAGCATTATTTGTAAGTAAATATATAACAAGTTTCTGGTAAACTCTTTATTTAACATTAAAATAAGTGTTTGATTAATTAGATTTTTGTAACAAATTAAATTATTGCTACACTAAGACTATGTGGTCTAATGTACCCGGGTTGGACTTCTATTTGGAAGAGATTGTGAGTTCGAGCCTCAGTGGAGGCGTTATTGGTTCTTTATGTTTCAGTAGGTTGAGAAAGTATATGATCAGATACTAAAATGTAATAGAGCCAGTAACATTCAAAAAGCTTTTGAAAATAGTTTTTTTCGTTAAAAAAAAAATAATTTTTTCAATATGTTTTTTGAGAAAGTCATTTTGCATATAATCAACTATCGGCTAACAGATATTTACCAAACACCCCCTTAAAAGTTAAAACTATTCACCAAAGAAGCTTTTTCACATTTGTATTTTTTTTTTTTTATTTCTTTCTAATATTTTCAAGTTGTATTATTGGTATTTATATAATATATTGTTTTTTATTACATGAATCTCTTTTAAATTGTAATAGTATCACTACACCTAAATCATTACAATCACAATGATTTTACAATAATTAAAATTTTGTATCATGAATCTCTTTCAAACAATGTTTAATTGGTTTACCTGGATAATAATATTGGTGTGTAGGCATATATACATTTACACACACATTATGCCAACACTTTATTTAATAGCGCCAGTCACGGCAGTCAGTGTGCAGTACTTTCCCCTAAGCTCAATTGATAACTACAAACAATTGGTTGAAAATCTTGAAATGTATTAATATATAAGTACACTCCGTGTTTGACTGGTCGAATTAATTAGCTTTGTCTTTGAATGCCAACGAATTAAAAGCCCCAAAGTCTATAAAGCGTAACGTGTGGGTCGATCATGTATGCCAATTCAGAGTGCAAGACCTTAGTTAAAGCCAGTTAGGGTGCAATATTAGCTTAAACCATCACTACTAGAAAATTGTACCTTTATTGATGGATAAACAAGAATTTGAATCTCGTATAAGTAACTGAGACTTAATAAAACAATGAAACAATTTATCATAGTCTTCAGACATGTGGAATACATGCACTATCTAAAAAATTTATAATTTTCCCAACTAAACAATATAACTAAGGGATCAAACCATATCGGACTTGTGAGATACAAGAAGATGTCAAAGTTTGTAGGCTGCTTTTATCAGAAATTTACCAATGGAGTATATTGAGGTTTTTAGTCTCTAAAAATTTTTACTTTGTAAATTTTGAGTAGCTTAGTCAAGAATTGTATATTTTGTGTATCTTGGCAACTGATGGAAATTCTATTGTATATCCAACATTAGACCTGTCCTTGTTTGTCTTTTTAAACTAGAGTAATGAAGGCGTCTACAATTTTGTTTTTTGTTTTTTTTGTTTTTTACTTCCAAAATCATTATTGTCAAAATGATAGCAATAATTTAAATTATTCACATATTAAATATCTGTAAAACTGATCAATTTAATGTATCTAATAAATGAGTTAAATTCTATGTTCGATATGTGTGGCTCGGAACTGTTTCGTCGTTAAATTGACTTGTGGTGGCATTAAGTGTCGCGTCTAGGAGTCATATTGTGTTTTTGTACTCAATTTATCGCTAGAATTTGTGTTTGCTGGGTCTCAAAATTGTAGTCTCTCATTTTTAATCCGATCTATTTGTTGTGTAAATAACATAGCAATTCGCGAAATAATCTTTGAATGGTTGACATGCTCTTTACTCATGAGATCATGTGAAGTGTCAAAATGGCACATTTTTTAAAAATGAAATTACTCCCAGAAACCTCATCAATAAGCACCCTACGATAGTAAAAATTGTTTTGATTTGTAAGGCCTGGGAGTTAAGTTCTGAGGTGCTAATATGCGTACAGAGAAAAGAGGATTTCGTCACCCTTCGCATGTGAAAGTAAGTGAGATATGTCCAATATTGTATGTATTGAATTGTCTCTTTTATATTAACACCAACTTTTACGGGAATACATCAAAACCGGAAGGGGACTAATTGGAGGCGAAGAAAGAAAAAAAAGAAGAGAAAAAAAAAAAAAAAAAAAAAAAAAAAAACAGAAAAAGAAAAAAATCACAAAAGTCTGAGACTATATTAGGTCACCAAAATCGTTTATGACAAAATTGAAAAAAAAACCACTATACTCTAGAACAAATTTGGTATTAACTCATTAATAAATTATAGTATGTTTACCATATTTCACCAGAAGATCATTCACTAGGAGAAGATCTTATTGGAGTATCTTGACATACCATAATCCTTCCCTGAACATATGATATATGTCCCATTCCTTCCAGAGTTCGAGGTATTGCAAATCTATATTGTGCACCGCGGTGCAATTATACACCGCGTGTCGAAACGATGACGTCGTTTTATTTAATGAAAAGAAACGCCATCTGTTTTGCACCGTTCATCGCTATTCCGCAAAAAGTAATTCTGTTATTCAGTTTCATTTTATATAGACTATAGTTTCATTTCGATATAACTACAGTTTCATTTTAATATAATTACTACAGTTTCATTCGATATTATAACACCCAAATATGTGAAAATGTTGTGTAATTTTATTTTGTATACACTAATACACCATAGTTTCATTAAAACACAATTACATGATCATTTCGATATAACTACAACTTCATTGCACAATATACACTCAAATATGTGAAATGCTATCCAGTTTCAATTTATATACACTGCAGTTTCATTTCAACAAACCTATATTTTCATTTCAATTCAATTGCAGTTTCAGTTGATAATATAAAAATAATACTGTCAGGCGGTGTCAGTTTAGATACACTGTAGTTTCATTTCGACACAATTACAGTTTCACTTCAATTCAATTGCAGTTTTAGTTGATAATATATAAAATAATACGTGAGGCAGTGTTAGTTTAGATACATTGTAGTGTCAGTTGATAATTAATACACCAAATATGCGCGCTCCATTAACTGTAACGACGCGCCGTTTTTTAATTTTACTTAAAGAAACGATGCCGTTTTGACCGCGGTGCACGTGAAACTGTTATGTACACTGTATTTCAATACAATACAACTACAATATCATTTCTATACAACTATTATTCTATTTGACAATATACACTCAATATGTGAGACATATTATCCAATTTCATTTTATACATACTGCAGTTTCATTTCAACATAACTAAAGTATCACTTCAAATCAATTAGAGTTTCATTTGATAATATAAACACAATATGAGAGACAATTTCATTTTAGATACAATGTAGTTTCATTCTATTATGAACACACAAAATACAGGATTTGTTAAAATGTAATGGATGCCGTTTCTTTACTTTAAGAAATGACGCCGTTTTCAGACCATGGTCCACAAAGTTCTATGAATATTTTTTAGAAGGTAAATTGTAAACATTTAGTATGTAAATTATAAACATTTGGACTCGAGTACACAGAATAATTTTCCCTATATACATGCAATAAACTAAGCCTTAATTAACTCATAATTGTTGTATTGCAGGTTAGTTGGCCTTAGACTCCTTGAGTTTGGTGAACGCTTGAAGAACAAAAGCAAAGGAAAGCAAAGGAAAGGAGTAGAGATATATGTGAGATGAATGCTGTATTCTCATTAGCTTTTTTCTTTAGTTACAAGAGTATAGAATATAAAGGACTCAATGTAATAAATACAATAAATGTATACAACTGTTACACCCGTTACATTCCGTTACAAATACAAATGTCCATAAATAGTGATTTTATAACACTCCCCCTTGGACATTATTTTGCCATGATCATGCCTCGTTAAAAACTCGCTAGAAAAATCTGGTGGGAAAAACCTAGTCGAGAAAAGAGTACACGATATATGGATAATGCATGTGTTGCTTTGGTTGCCTCATTAAAAAACCTTACACTGAGAAAACCTTGTGGGAAAAACTCAGTAAAGGAAAAGAGTACAACTGTAAAACATTCTGGGTTTAGGTATAAAACATAAGGATAAGTCTTGATCTTCTGGATCAAAGTGAATAAATTGATTCTAGATCAATAATTTTGTTACATTCAAGATGTTGTTGCTCCCCCTGAAGACAACAGTCTTCCTAATCTACGCATCCCAATTTTGTATACATACTTTTCAAAAGTAGATGTAGGTAAGGACTTAGTAAATAAATCTGTAGATTTTTCACTTGACTGATCTTTTGGACTCGTATTTCACCACTCTCTGGAGTTCATGTGGATAAAAGAATTTTGGTGTAATATGCTTGGTGAGATTACCGTTTAACATATCCTTACTCATTTGTGCCAACATGCTGCATTGTCCTCGAACAGGACAGTGGGGAATCTTTCCATTATTCATTATTCCACACGAGTCTTGAATATTGTATATTTAATGACCTCAACCATACACATTCTTTTGGAGGTCTCGTATAAGACAATAATCTCAGAGTGGTTTGAGGAGGTAGCTACTAATGTTTGTTTAACTGATTTCCATGAAATAGCAGTACCTCCAGAAAGAAACACATATCCAGTCTGAGATCTAGCATTATGCGGATCAGACATAAAGCCAGCACCGCATATCCCACTAATGTGGTGTCTTGGTCTATCTTAAATAGAAGGCCAAGATCCTTTGTACCTTGTAATATCTGAAAGATATGTTTTATGCCATTCCAAGTGCCTTCTGGTTAGAGCAGCACTAAAACGAGCTAGCATGTTTACTGAAAATGCAATATCAGGTCTAGTGCAGTTTGGCAAGATATAAAAGGCTCCAATGGCACTTAAGTAAGGAACTTCTGGTCCCAAAATATCCTCATTATCTTCTTTAGGTCTGTACGAGTCCTTCCCAATTTCAAGTGATCGGACTACCATTGGAGTACTAAGTGGATGGGACTTATCCATGTAGAATTTCTCCAATAACTTGTCTGTGTATTTGGATTGGTGTATGAATATCCCTTCAGGGAGGTGCTCGATCTGCAGGCTGAGACAGAACTTGGTTTTTCCCAAGTCTTTCATTTCGAATTCCTCTTTTAAGCACAAGCATGCCCTCTTGACATCCTTGCTTGTCCCTATGATGTTTATATCATCTACATAGATTGATATAATACAGAAACCCATCAGTTGATTTCTTTGTAAAGATGCAAGGACTAATATCTTTATTTTTCATATCCTTGTTTTAAGAGGAATTCACTCAATCGACAATACCACATTCTTCCTGATTGTTTTAAACCAATACAATGACTTTTGTAGCTTTACGCTGAACATTTTTATTTGTATTTCCTTTACATAAAGATTTTGGATGCCCTCAGTTACTTTCATATATATATGTCAGCGTCTAGTGACCCATATAAAATATGTGGTCACAACATCCATTAACTGCATTTCTAAATTCATTTTACTGCCAGCGATATTAGATAACGAAACGATGTGCCATCTAAGACAGGAGAGTAAGTTTGGTTCGAAATCTTATTCCGGGTCTCTGTGAGAACCCTTGAGCTACTAGTCTCGCTTTGTATCTGACCACTCATTTGTTCATTCCTCTTTCGTACAAATACCCATTTGGATCCTACTGGGATCACGCCTTTTAGGGTAAGTACAGGAGGACTAAACACTTTTCTTTTATTTAGCCGAGTTGAGCTCAGAGCTCAATTGCTCTTTCCATTCAACCAATCGGAGCGCTTCCGGCACTCCATTATAGTTTTTGGTTCTGGATCCAGATTATTGAGAAATGTGAAGAGCAATTGTAGAGGGCGAATTTGGTGGTCGAGACTGTTACATTTCTATTAAGATTTTCTCCTGTTTCGAAAAAGTTTATGGCAGATTCCAATGTTGCAGAAATCGCGCCTAGGCGCCGATTAATCGGCGCCTAGGCGCGTAGGCGGCATTCCGCCGCCACGAGGAACGGCCTCCGCGGCGCTCCTCCGCGCGCCGGCCGCCTAGACCGCCTAACCGGCCGGTTCGGGCGTTCGGCGATTTTTTTTTTTTTTTTTTTTTTTTTTTTTTGAAAATGTCGGAAAAGTTTCGGAAGGCATAACTTTTGACTCGGTTGTCCGATTTGGGACAATTTTTTTTTTCAAATGCGTATTTTTTCGAGATCTATTTTGGTTTGGCCACTAATTTCTCAAAAAATGCTTCTTTAGCTCTTTAATTTTTAGTTTTTTAATGTATTTAGATGGTTTTAAATAATCTTTTGAACAATTTTACAACCACTTTGTAAATAGTTGCTAAGAAATAACTATGAGAAACCTTATGTTTTAGTACAAAATTAATTTTTATTTTTTTTTAATTTAAAAAATAAAAAATGTAAAAGAAAAAATAAAAAATAAAAAATCGGCGCCTAATCGGGCGCCTAGGCGCTAGGCGCCCCTTGGCGCCTAGGGGCGCCCCTAGCGGTGTTTTGCAACATTGGCAGATTCTATATTTACCTTCAACCAAGTCTTTTCTCATTTGCCTATCATATCTTGTGAAGGTGTTCCGATATTCACAGTGTTAGATTTATTTGTAGCACGTGCATTACACTGGGTATTTCGTCTTGTAGGACGATTTTGGAGTAACTGTGATTGTTTACTGTTTTTAATTTTCCGAATGAAGGCCGGATTCTCTCGCAATTCACTGGACATAACCTTCTTAGGACAAACATTCTTTCTACAAAAGATAACACATGTGTTCCATGTGCACAGGAAAACTTTATTGTTCGTCCCTCGCGTCCTAAGATTGGTTTTGAGTCACCTGTCTTCCTGCAGAGGCTACAGGGTATATTTGGTGGACTTCCAATTAATCCTTTCATCCGGACCATTTCGAATATTTTACGGTCCTTATGGATGTTCCACCCGGCATGGACACATGGTGTGTTTGTTGTCCACTCGAAAATATGGCCATTCGCAAAAATTTCATGAGCCAAAACCATTTAGAGCTCTAATGGCCCAATTTCCCGATTACCTATTAAGAACATAAGAAGGATAATGCTGGTGAATTCACTTCGTCAGCTTTTGACGATTATTGTATGGCATGGGAATTAAGGTGACATCCTGTACCATATGTTCACTCCCAGAATGGTTTAGCTGAATCTCTTATCAAAGAATTAAACTAATAGCTAGACCATTACTAAACGGTCCAGTCTACTAGTAAAATTGTTGGGACACGCCAGTGTTGCCATGCTGCAAACCTAATTCAACTCGCCAACTGCATATCACGATTATTCCCCTCTACAACTTGTACGTGGTAATGAGCCAGACATTTCTCATTTGGCGTGTCTTTGGCTGTGCGGTTTTACGTACTATACCACCTCCGCATCGTTCTTCAATGCTCGAACGTCGATGGTATTTTATGTTGGGTATGAACCCCTTCTATCATTTAAATACCCTCGAGCCTTGATGACAGCAGAATCGGCAGTTTACTGCACGTTTTGCCTGACTGTATTTTTTATGAAGATCATTTTCCCGC
This sequence comes from Ipomoea purpurea, assembly GCA_009835305.1. Classification (NCBI taxonomy): domain Eukaryota; kingdom Viridiplantae; phylum Streptophyta; class Magnoliopsida; order Solanales; family Convolvulaceae; genus Ipomoea; species Ipomoea purpurea. The sequence continues at coordinate 5,784 of VALG01016080.1, read as the reverse complement.
GCATTGAGGGGGAGGAGAAAAGCCCCAGCTTTGAAAAAAATGCCCCGAAATGTTCAGGTGGGGATGAAAAAGGATCTTCAATATCTTGACCCACGGTGGACTAGTGAAACTGAACTTGAAGCTTCAGAAAATAATAAATTTGTAAAAACTAGCAAATAATCTGCCAGATGACGTTTACTGATTATAAAAGGTAACTAGTCCTTAATTCCCTGAGAAAATGCCTCCACTCAAGGATAATTGGTCCCCAAAGGACCGAAATAGCTAACACCGCACACTATCCGACGCGCAGAAGCGTGGGAGTACCAGTTGGTGCAAAAGATGAATAGATGATCCTCCCTTCCTCTTTGATTGTTAACACATAATAAATTTATGAAAGAAAGGAGTTGAGGTTTTGAAATGTCCAAATTGTTTCCCTTCTTGTCCAAATTTAACATAGACTTGGTCTAAGCATAGTATAATTGGTTATAACAGAAGTATATTAGTGACATATATTGTATTTATGTGAACTTTTATACGTATATTGATGATTAATTGATTGGCATGGTTGTAGACCACTCATTCCTTGTAATAGTATATATTGAACAATGGACTAAGAACAAGTCTAGTTCTTTTTTGTCATTTGTTCTGCTGTTAATTCTCTTTTCTTTGTCGTAACCTATAATTTGTCCGGTATCGTATCATGCATCAACTCAACGGGTAAGAGTTAACTGGAATGCGCATTACATCACAACAATAAACACTTTAAACTCATGAAGGATAAAAGATGGACAGTTTAGATTGGATATCTAAATTTAAAATGATCAATATTTTTTAAAGGGTGAAGATTAGGATTTCAGTAATTGTTATTGGGGAAGCCGCAGACAAGAGAAGAGGACAGACTGACATTTTTGAACAGTTTCGACGGAAGAGACCCAGCAGACTGTCAGAAGTAGCCAATGAAAGAAGAAGAATCGTAGGTTGCTGATTCCAAATGTAATATTCAGTAATTGAGTTGATTACAGCGAGCACAGGTCAAAATATGATACAAGAAGAAAACGATATACTAGAAGTAGGCAGTACAACAGAGTGCCGAACATTGGAGGTACGTGAAAGTAATTGAGCTTATCTGTGATAACATCAAAATTTCCTACAATTTTATAACTAAACTAGTATTTTACCCGTGCGATGCAAGGGTATGAGAAATTTAACATACGATGTTCATGGTTCATATTCAATGTTATTTTGAGTATAAAAAGTTAATCAGTAAGTAATACAAAAAAACTATCGAATCTTAAAAAAAAAAAAAAATGTGTCAATATCATTAAAAAACTTATTTAGTACTAACATGGCCCAAACAAACTATAATATATATTAAAGATGTCGGGGAAAACACTGTCTAATATTATTAAGATTTTTTTTTTGTCCTCTGTCATAATTGTGCATGGTGTGCAACGTTTCTTTTTTCTTTCGTTAACCGTATCCGGATAATATAATAATAAATAATGAATAATTGAATACATAGTAATAATAATAACTGAAATGATACATGGATAATATAGAGATATAACCTTAACGATGGACATTTATAATGTATAAATTTTAAAGTATTTATTTAATGTATATAATGTTTAAAAAAAAATTAATGTATATAATCTTAACTTAGATTGTCAAACCTAGCCCAACTTGTGTTTTTAATAACAAAAAAAAAAAAGAAAAGGAAAAATGACCTATTTCCAACTCACATAGTATATGAGACCCAAAAATAAGCCCTGCAAAGTTCACGTTGATAAAAAAGGGAAAGAAATTAGGTTTGAGACAACTGTTCTTATTCTTACCGTAATAACACCACCACGGGCAAACTTGTTTCGTGGTGCTCTTTCCAACCTCTTCTCTGTCGTCTTTTGTCACTGGCAGTATTATCTCTCTTCGAAACAGGTTTGAGACAACCTGTTCTTACCCTAATTCCTCGTTCAGCTACTCTGTCCAGATCTCTCTACGCTCTCTACTTCGTCTTCTAACAATTTCACTCCATCTTCCCAAAATTCAACCCTTAATCGTCCTTATGCTTACCAAATAATCCAAAAGACCCAAAAATTACACAATAGTAAATTTTTTGTTCCCTTACATGCGGTTGATTCAGAAGTCGTTACCGTTTTCGAACGAAGAATCCTAGTCGCGAAAGTTCAAAATCGCGATTTCAAACAGATTCAAAGGTAATGCTTGTAGTCTTTCTTTCTTTCTTTCTTTCTTTTTTTGATTACAATATTTTGATTTCACAATGCATTAAATCATTTTTTTATATGATTAGATAATAATATGAAATTAAATCTTATTTTTAGAATCTGAAATATGCATCTGTGTTTTTGATCTACTTGCATGCATAAGATTTGTTTAATTTTTATGCTGGAATACAAAGATACATATTTATTTTTTTTACAGTAATAATTTTTAAAAAATTAAAAAGGACATTATCTCTGTACACTTATTATTTAAAGATTATACAACAATTAATTAAATCCTAAACTAATATAACCTGTATAGTGTTACAGTTATAAATTAATTAAATCCTACCCATCTAAATGTAAAACTAAGACTATACGCAGCAAAAAAAAAACCAAATTTTTAAGTTATTTAATGCAGAGTTGTTGATATTTGTAAGTGGTAATAAATTGTTGTTAATTTATTTTTTTGTCATTTGCTTACCTAAAATATAAAAATACAATATACTCTAACATTTACCTATCTTATATGATCTTTTAACAGGTTTTATAAAACATTTTATGAGTGAATAACACGTATGCTTGAAATACTAACTTTTATCTTCATTGCTTAGCTTCCTGTTACACACACATCAAAAGAAAAACATCAAACTACTTCTCTTACTTCACCGGTCACCACTATAATCTTAGCCTTCTTTGAACACTCAGACTGTGAAAACTCATTCATAGGGCATCTCTTGAGAGGAGCATAAACTTTCTGTGTCTATAAATCCTCAGGAATGTCTTCCAATGGTTCACATCATATTCATCACTTTCAATATCTGCTGCATAGCCATCCCCCGCCATCCTCCAAACTCGAATGGAATACAATCATTTCCCTATATAAAAGGACTTCTATAAAAGTAGAAACATTGAACCATTAAAGAAACAAAAGAACACAGAAAAAAGAAAAAAGAAAAAAGAAAATTACCTTGAGATACTTGCCTTTTATTTCTTTGCAAATGAGTTATATAGTGTAGATTGTTTGTTTCTTATAATGACATGGTGTATATATAGATATAGATAAAGTCACTATCAAACATTAGTACATGGGTGTCAAAGCTTACCATCAACATAGATAGGGTAGGGTGTATGGGAAAAGTAGTGAAGTATTGGTGGTGAACTTGTATTGTAATCAATAAAGCTGATGGCTTCTTTTTGTACTTTAAAAAACAAATCAATTATTTAAATATTATGTCATCCCACATGATAGCTGATCGCTTCCCTTTTAACTGAGTAGCTAAATATTCGAAATTGAAGGTTCTGAAGAATGAAGTTGAAGTGGAAGTCCAAAGGAATGCTTGACCGTGTTGGAGACTCCCACCAGGATGATTTGTTACTGTAGCAGAGGTCTGAAGTTGCTGACTATGATTTCTGTTACTGTAGCTGAGGTCTGAAATTGCTCAAAACGCCACGCGTCATTTTCGTAAGTTGTCACTTTGTGACCTTTCTAACATTTTAACTTTTTTTTTTCTCTCTTAGTTCATTTGTTTAATGATATTTTTTTCTCAGTAATTGCCAATCAGTACAGAAAGGTTAGGAAGCCACCCAGTAGATGGGAGAATTGTCGAAACTAAATATTGCCATCTGTATCAACAGGTAAGTAAAAACATGGCACATGTACATCTATTATTTTATCCTACACTTAGCCATGAATACACTTGCAATGTGAAATTTTGTGGAATCATAGACTTGGCCATAAATATACTATCTACAACTAAGTGCAGAATGCTAAAACTTGGATTTGTAATTTGTTCATATATTAGGATTTGTTTAATAAATGTATGTGGTATATATGGTAAGTGATACTTTGTGTGATTAAAAACCAGCATAAAATCATAAATATTTTACTATGAATTAAAACAACATTACATACTACTTTAATTGTTAGCCACAGAACAAAAAAACGAGCAATAAAATACCTCCTGATCATGCATGCAACACACATTCTTGACCTCTGATGTGTTTTCTCCCATGCTTTCAGTGACAACAAAGTTCTGTACACAATAATTGCCTTTGTGGTCTGTTGAGGATGAATCGCACCAACAATGAACGCACAGACATCTTGTTACTTGCTTGTATCAGTTGTAATATGTTTTTTTCACTTTGTGTTTGCATAGAGAATGAAGTCTCTCAATATGTGTCTTATATAAACGTGGAACTGAGGTTGTGGAACTGTGAGAATGATAGGCATAATAGCTTGCGTAAAAAAGAAGAAACCAAGAATACGTACACCATTCCCATACCCACTTTGACTGAAGCCACACGCAATAGCCACGGCCCCTAAAAAGCTGCCCTTACACCATACGCTGATCTAACCCAAATTAAAAAATAAAATATATTATTTTATATGAGCGGGAAAATAGATGAATTTGATTGGCCAAACACTATTACGCAATAAATTGTACATAAAAAATAATTCCAAATTATATTCTAAAATCTTGGGCGGAGAATTGAGCCTGATCTATTTGGCTTTTTTTATATATAGGATAGGATTTTAAGATTTTCTCTATTTATTGTTCTTGATGCTTTTGATTCTAAACTATGAATATCATTTGCTTTTTATTTTGTTTTTTGGCACAGTGTTACTAATCTCTGATTGTTGTGCCATTGTTACTTTTCAGGAAAGTGACACTGAAAGGATATTGTATGGATTGGATGATATAACGGGAGAAAGTGATATAATTATTGTAATCTCAAGTCTCTTAAATTTTCCTCTTTATAGAAGCACTTAAGGATTGTGCTCTTTGTAAATGCCTACTCTTTTTGATAATGTAAATACCACGTACTTACTATCAATAAATAGACCAGATCAAATAAAGCAAGTAAATCTTTTATTAATTCGGTAAAGTCCCTAAGTACAATCTACTTGGTTGCAACGAGTACCGACTGGATGCGGTCGGGAGTCTCTGAGTACAACCTATCGATCGTCCAAAAAGTCCCTCACACTGTAACTTCAGTGGGTATTTATAGCCGCGGAGCCTGGGACAGGAATCCGGCTGGTCGGCATGCTTCCCACGTAGCCACCACGTGTCACCCGCTCGGGCGCCCTGTCTGTCATCGCCTAGTGCTGCCACGTGTCCATGGCCTGCACCTATGCCTAAGGGCTACCGCTCGGTGGTTGACACCTTTGGTCGGGCAATACCGTCGGGTACCGACCGGGCTCTTCTACAAAAGATCCGACTTGTAACCTGCAAAACAAGTAACAAAGAAACCCGAAGCATGTCGGTCGGGGTATTCCCTACCAAGAGCCCCCCAGCCCGTGCCTTTTTGACTGCTCGGGAAAAATGGGGTGGGGTGGAGAAGTTCAAATGTCCGCGGATAACCCGACCAGACATGTGTCATTCTCCCCTCGCCACGTGTTGAGCTCTGCACGCCTAAGGAAATGCAACCGTCGCCTCGAGTTCAGGAATGGTCATGTCAGGCGTGATGATTGAGTTCCCGCCCAAATCTTCTCCTATAAATAGGCCTCTGAGAACTTCACTTGAACTTCTTCCAATCTACTGAAGCGATCGGTACTCTCAGAGGATCCCGAACACTTTCCACA
>VALG01016078.1:0-10264 GCA_009835305.1 Ipomoea purpurea | reverse complement strand
CGTGTTATGACCTCTAAAGCAATAAATCATTTAATATTACCAAAGATTAGTTTGAATTTAAATAATTTATTTAGAGAGGCCCAACCATAGTCCGTGGGCCCCCCCTAAAACCAACCTGCCTAAAAATAGAAGTAGCAAGATATTAGACCCTATTAGCTCTAGGATATATAGGGACATTAAGAGGCACCTACCCCACAATAATCTCTCACCACCCAAAGAGTTCCAAGAATTCCTTAGAAGAATCAAGAAAGCAAGAAAGCTTAAGAAAGACCCTTCATAGCCAAGGAATTAATTAAGGCTAAGAGGTAACCCATGTCTCAACAAAACCTATTTTCATAGCTATGATTCCCCTTTAGGATTTCCCCATATTTTGTGTATTGATGATTTTGTGTATTATTGTGATATTGGGTGTGTAATTCATGGGTGATCTTGATGATCTTGATGATGAGAGGTTCTTGATAATTATGGATTCTGGTGATTCTTGATATTATGTTCTTGATGATTATATGATGTTCTTGATGTATGTGTATTCTTACCGAATCTTGATATTAGAAGATGAATTGTTCTTGTTTGATCTAAAAGTGATTAGAACCCTAGGTTGTATCGTATGATATTATTCTTGGTATATTGGGTGGAAATTCGCATGTTTGGGTGTTGATTATGTTTAAAGCATGATAGGTTATGTGCGTATGTTCCTTGCTTTTGATTCGTTAATTGTCTACGTGTTGTTGTTAATTGCGTTGAAAGTGTCTAAGCATGGTTTGGTTCCGACAGGTTCCCGGGGCGTTTTGTGATAAAGAGTCAGTGGGGGTAGGTGGGGTAGGGAACCACCTACCGGCCAACTTGGGCAACGCGGCGGGCAGCGCGGGCGGCAGCTGCCCGCCGGGCACCGCTGCCCGGAACGTGTGTCGCCGGCGGGTGAACCTCACACCGGCTGGTTTATCCCCATTGGGATTTTTGGCTTCCCGTTTGATGTTCCCCGATCCCCGTGTCATCAACGGACTCGTCTTCGTGCATGTGTGTAGTTTGATGCATTTCGGGTACGTTCATAGGTTGTATGAGTCTTAATAGATTGCATGATATTGGTAATTGGTATCCCGTTGACCTAGGTGGAAGATGTATGCCCCTTTGGATTATTCTTAGTTGTGAAGGATCAGCATAGTTTTGTTTACGTTTCCCCTCCCCAATGTGTTATTTTTTTTTTTTTTGGGGGTGGGTGATGTGTTGCTATGTGTTATGACTGTGATTTACCGATGGATTGAAAATCTGATGCTTACCAGGCGGTTAAGATCGGTCATGGTATATAATCTTATATAGGGTTTGCGGATCCACTATCGGGCAGTTGAATGGGTTGAGACCCAGCCACACTGTTAAACCATTCTGGGGGGGCATTGCCGATCGGTCAGGTATTAAATCATTATATAGGGTTGTGGTCCCACCGTTTGGTTGCGATCAAACTTTCTACATGACCGGAGTTTCATTTTCCTGGCTGCGGTCAGATGACATACTCTTGGGCTGCGGTCCACTGTTTGGTTGCGATCAAACTATGATGAGCTGCGGTTCATCGGTCAGTTGCGATCGACCCCTCCGTGTTGCGATACGGGGCAAGGTGTTGTGGGGCCGCGTCAGAGCTATATGCGCTGACCCTCATTTATGGGCATGCGATTGGTCCTGTGGCGCCAACAAGTGTGTTGTGTGATGAGATATGGTTGTGTTGTGGTTATAAGCATCTTGGGAATGTGACTATGGGATTTATGTTGGGATATGTTGGGTTATGATTATTAATTGTGTTCAGCTTTATTTGTCTTGCCTGTTGTGAACTGTATATGCTTGATATAACTGTTGCATGTGCTTAGCTCTATCTGTCGAGTCTATCCCTATTTTGAAAACTAGAGTTTCGTTAGTGACTATTCTCTATGTCAAAATGGTTTCGTATACTATTATGTATCTTATATGTTTGTACTTTCAACGCGTTGGAGTGGTTTACCAGCATCTTCTCACTGAAGATATTATTTTGGTTTCAGGCCCACGGTACGAGTAGTCATGGAGCGCACTAGAGGTTGGGAGGTAGATTAGATGTTCTTCCCTTTCGGCCTGCGCGCCATGATTGTATTTATACTAATTGAGATTGTTAGAATCTAGCCTGTGACCTGAGTTCGCTGCTCAGGTGTGGGTAAACCCCGTTGTTCTTACTAGTTTTTCGATCCATGATCATTCCTCTCTATATTGTTTTAAAAGTTGAAAATTCGGGTGTTACAATTGAAGGCGAGACATACCGAGTTTGGGAAAGTTTTTACGTACATTGTTGTGACGAAAGGAAGGTGATGGCTTGGTACCTTAAGGTGAGAGGGTCCAAGTTTGTGCTTTCTGAGAAGATGTGCTCATTGTTGGTTTGTTTACTACATGGAGTGGCTCAGTACAGTGGTCATTCTTGGATTAGTAATGATACCATGGGGTTACCGGTACTACTTGAGCTTTTGCTAGTCCGTCGAGTGGTTTACTCAAGCTCGTAGGCGGAGGAGTTGTTATCTGCGGAGGCAAAGATTGGTGATGTTGTGTCGGACGTCTGTTGCTGACACTAAACAGAGCAGTTGGTTGGGTAAGCTGGAGTGATTTGTTTTGTCTGAAGATATGGTTAGTTCAACTGCTCTGTTTGATGTTGCACCCATGGTGTTTTTCGAGATCCACAATAGGAAGAGTTTGCCTTGAAATAGGTGTTGTGCTGGATCTTGGTTAGAACTGTCGTGTGGATGGCGGTCTTATAAAGCTGTGGAAAGCTTGTGTTGGTATGCTATAACCTTTTAGGTTGTCAACCTGTTCAGTGGATGATGCCGAGTTCATCAGTTTAATCCCCCGGGAAGTTGAGCCTCGCTGTCACCCCAGAGTTTAGGAGGTCGGCCGAAGAATGCCGAGGATTGAAGCCGAAGATGAAGAAGGGTGGTGTGCAGAAGCCTTGAAGCTGAGGATGAAGCCGATCGGAGAGTGAAGTGAAACCGGAAGAAGGAAGCTGACCACAAGAGGAGCAGACACTGCCGTTGCATGAAGAGCGTGGTTGTGCTTGCTTCGTCCACACCAGAAGCATGTTAAGATGGGTTTTGCTTTCATGAAGTCCTCGTTGTTGTATGCATTAGTTGGATCGATCGAGCAACTCGAGACGTATGAGGAGAAGTTGACGAAGAGTCCTGAGGAGTGAGAAGAGTCTTTCTAGTGTTGTGGTTTACCTTGTTTGCTTTTTCCATTGTAGTGTTTTCATTAGGCCGTTGTATCTCCGTTGTTTTGTTTGCTTGTTGTTGACATTTTGTGATTGCCTTTGTTTGAGCCGTGGGCATTAGTTGCTTGTGGTATTTGTGGTGTTGTGTTTGTTGTTTGTCTTAGTTTTGGGTAGAGTAGATGTTCGGTGTTAGGTATTCGAGTTTGTGATGACTCCCAATATAAACTAACTTTGTTTGTTTGACTAAATCCTTGAATTTACTTATGCCCTTTATTTTCGTTGAAATACATTGATAATTGTTGAGTTTGACCAAAAAGGTTACGTTTCTAAATCCTCTGTGTCAACATGTGTTTACTTAACAATACGTTTTTTTAATTCGTGTACAAAGATTGGGCGAAGCTTCCCCTTTAAAGGGGTTGAGAGGATGTGACCACAACAAATCAACATTCCAAATCCATGGGTTATTGATTAATTACACTCTTTTTATATTGAGATTGAATAATAATCCTTATTTTAATAATTCAAGGAAAGATTTGAAATCGTACAATATTTAAAGTGGGTTGTACCCTTGGCATTTTGAGGGAAGTTGACCATTGTTACTTAACCCTTTATCACGATTAGTATAGGTATTATGACTTTTCACAAGAGTTGTATTGTAAAATTACCCTAGAGATTATTCATTTACATTCCTTACCATTCATTAGAAAATTTCGATATTCTTCTAGGACAAGATGTGTAGCTTTATTCCCAAGCTAAGTGATTTTGTGAAGATTCAAGCCACTTTTGTTACCCAGATTCACCTTTATTTTATTTGGGCTATAGGAGGTAAATAGATTAAGTCCTATATTGTCTTTTTGGTTCCCCATCTTATTGTATTTTCTTTAACAAGGTAGGATCTTATGATTTTTGTTTGAAATCCTGAAGTGTGTTTGGAGAGTAAAGCCTTTAAGGAGGTTGGTGGTGGTGTTAAAGTTGAAGTTTATTTTTGTCTACAAAAAAAAAAGAAGTTACATGCACTTCAAACCTTTCTTATTAACCTATATGGAGTTTTTTTGGATTAGTTAGTCTAATTAATTCATGTTTTCCCGAAAATTTGTGGTAAGAGCGTTTTAGTCGTTTTTCTCTTGTTTTGTGTGTATCTGGGAAGTCTAGTTTCCTAAGACTTTCCCCTGTTTTATCGGATCCTCCCTTGTGTCATTTTATTGATTATTGAGTCTCACTAAAGTTCACCCTTAGTCATCAACCAATTGCTAAGATAAAAAGTTCTACTACGAGGGTGGTTACAATCATGGTGTGTGCTGTTTAGTGTTTTCTCTAAGATGACAGTTTACGTCAAATCTTCTTTGGTTTTTTGCCTCGTAGTGTGGGTTGTTTTGGATGATAAAGCGTAAAAGGATAACTTTTGTCCCGAACATAACCTGGAGGAGGACCATTTATTGTTCAGTACAAGGGTGTTGTCTGCCCTCGTCCTCGAGTCCTCCGGCCTTCGCCGTGCGGCTCATGGACGAATAACTTTTCTAGGGGCACCGTTATTCCCGGGCCGGTTGATTGTTAACAGTGCCTCACGCGCCGCTGTTGGAGCCCGGATGGCCAATCTTTACCGCCAGGGCGTCAGCGGATAAGGCCGTGAGTACCTATGGTTAGTGTGGAGAGGTTTGGCAGTGCACGCCGGGCGGAAAAAAAACCCGGTGTGCGGACGGCCTTAATGTGCGCCGCTGTGTCCAACTCTCCACCACAGTTGAAGCGATCGTATAACGGGGATTTCGCGCGCGCGTCAGGTGCTGGGAATTTTGGTCCTTTCTCCCCGGTCGCTTTAGTTTGGTCCCCCTGTTGGTGGCATTTTGGCGTATATGGAAGCTCTGCTTGCATTTACGTCTTTCAGTTGCTTTCTTTGTTGAGGAAAGGTGGCCTTAATTTAGTCCAGCTGGTGTTACTTTGGCCTTTTGGAGCGGTTTTCGCTGCCCTCGAAGAAGTTCTGCTGTTTCCGTCTTTTGTATTGGTTGGCTGCCTCACTCCTCATGTGTTCCTCTTTTTCGAATGTTTCTGATTTTTGAAAATAACTCCGGTATTCGTAATCGGTTTAAAGGTAATGGTAGAAGATTTGAGTAGAGATTGGCGGCACTAGAGTAGAGCTGTTGTCGCTTGGAGATGCTCCTGGGTGGTTTAACACCGCTTTGTAACTTCTGACCGGTGGCTACTTATGCTGTTCGTTGTTGTTCTGGGGCTGATCGATATGTTGTAGTCCCGTTGAAATAAAAAAAAGCCCATGCTAACTTTTTGTTGATAATTAAACCTTTCTATTTTGGTTGATTCTGTGGGGACTAGCTCTGGAACGAAGCATGCCAGTTCGCGGAATTGTTTATGGTATTCCGTGACGGTAGTCGTTCCTTGTTTTAGGCGGAGGAAATCTTCGTACATAGAAGCTTTTACGTGTGTCAGGTAGAATCGTTCTCGCATGCGTTTTCAGGTTTTCCCAGTTGAATCCTGGTTATTGTCTCGTAAAGTGGGTCCCTCATGGATCCACCAAAGTCTGCCTCGTGTCGAAGTAGAACATGGCTATCTCTACACGACGTTCTTCTGGCATTCTACCAACCCAGAATCTTGTCGAAGGCCCGTATCCATTCTTCGAGGATGGCGGATCTTCTTCTCCCGCGAACGTGGTGGTCGTGGCTTGAAACTTGTCGGCGACTTCTGAGTTTGCGTTTGGTGGGGGAGTGGTGGTCTGTTGTTGCGAAGGGCTACGTCGCTTAGTGCTTGGGCGACTTGGGTGACTTGAGTTCTCTTTGTTGAGCTGCTAGTTATTATCGTAATGCTAGCGTCGTTGTTGTCGTTGGGTGATGACCCTTCTCTTGTTGAGTATGTTTCGTACCTTTTCTTGCAATCCTTGATTGTTTCGTGTGAGTGGTGGTGCGTGTGTGGCTCTACCTGGGATTGCACGATAGTGGTATGGGACACTAGTCACCAAGGTATTGCGCAATCCTCGTGGTGGCCGTGACGTGATTTTATGGAGTTGTGGCTGATCCACGTGAATTGGGGGATAACATTGTGTTATCCGGCATGTGTGCCGTGAATTGGTGGGTTTCATTAGTGGTTATAGGTGGGGGACGATGGTCCGGAGGAATAAGTTGGACTTGGCTGTATAGGGGTTTTTCGGAGGTAATTGGTGGCACAGAAGGTACAAGGATGGTGTAGCATAAGGTTGGAACATGGCATAAGGAAGGCTATCAACTCGTGATGGTGATGTCACGAGGTTGTGAAGCGGGTGTGGTAGTTCTTCTTCGTGAGGGTAGTACGGAGGCATTGTGGTTTGCATGTTTGCCGTTGCGTGAAGTCCTTACCCTTGGTGAGTTTAACCTTTGTGGTTAGGGATGTGTTCTCGGGTTGTCCTTGGAGTGATGATCTTGTTTCATTCACGTGATCTTGGTTTTTATTAAGTATATCATATATACTTATATATTATATTATATATATATATATAACTAATATATATAATTTTTATACTATATCATATGATAATATAATATATATATTTTATAAATAATTATATATTATATATATATATAGTGTATACTTATATATATTCCGTTTCGAAAATGGTTTCAATATATATATTACCTATTTTGATACTTAATGGTATTGGTGGGTTACCAGCATTATTCGCTGACCGGCGTCGCCCCGATGTTTATCTTTGTATCTTTCAGGTGTTTGAGTCGCGATGTCTAGAGCCGGTAGGATTAGCACTTGTTTCCTTTAGACCAGTGTTTTGTGGCCTCGTGCCCATTGGTTTAGACTGGTTTTAGTTTGGTTTTTTGGGATAGTATACACTTGCAGATTGAGCCTTACCGGATATACCCAAGTGTGGATGGTATTACGTGGCATAAACCCCCGTTTTGGATTTCCCTTTATCCAGTTATCCTTTATCTTCCGCTGTGCTATGTTTTTAGTTAATCTGCATGTGAGACTTGTTTTTAAGTCGTATGTTTGGGGGGGGGGTGTTACACCTAGGGAAATCAAAACGGATGGAAATCTTAGGAAAAACTAATAGCCAAGGGTATGATTAATTAGCTAAGACGGTAAACCCTGTCTCAACAAAACCTATTTTCTTCGCTATAATCTCCGTCCTTGGCTCCCTCTATATTCTTGTGTCTTGTATGAATTACCTATGTAATTAGTGTTATGTTTCTTGAGAATTCGGATAAGAGATTTATGTGCTTTATTGATATCTTGATGATATTTGATGTTGAAAAGAAGTTCTTGATTTCATTTTATATTGATATTCTTAACGAATCTGATATTTTCTTGAGAAAGATAAAATAGGATTGATGATTTGCGGTGGGATTAGAGCCCTAGGTCTGGATTGGGCATTTGTATTGTATGTTCCTTGATTTATATTTGGGTAGGAATTCGCACTGTTCGGTTGTTGTTTATATTTAGAGTCATAATAGATGATCACTGCGTGATTCTTGCTTTTTCCGTTAATTGCCTACTGTGGTGTCGTTGATTTACCATTAAAAATTGTCTAAGCATGGTTTCGGTTCCAAAAGGTCCGGAGAACCCGCCACATACCCGCTGGGGTAGGGACCCGCAGCCTACCCGCCTGCCCGAGGAACACGCCCGGCAGCGGGCAAAGCCACTCGCACACGCCTGCCGCCTGCGACCAGACCGCTGCCGGAACCAGTGTTCTCGGCGGGCAGCGGCGGGTAGCCTTTCCACCCACGGCTTACCTGCTGGTCCGTAACCCACCCCGGTCTTGGCTTACCCATTTTGATGTTCCCCGCTCCCCATGGTGTCCAACGGACCCCTTTTGTCGTGCTTGATCTAGTTTGTATTTCGGGTTGCCATTCGTCGGTTTAAATGAGTCTTAAGTGATTGCATGCTTAGTTTGAATTCGGTTAAACCGTTGACCTATGTGGAGTTGTTATGCACCCTTAGGATCTATTCTTCAGGTATAGTGAATGATCACAACGGTTTATTTAATATGTCTTTCCTCCAATTATGCTACTATGTGCATCCTATGTGTATTATATGTTGCATGATTCCCCTTTGGTTACTAGCCACTATATTTTAGAGGGTGATAAAATTCGCCCTCTGTTGAGAGAGGGTCAGGGGGGAGGGTAAGAGGTACTAATGTTTCGGAAGTCTCGTATGATAGGTTATTGGGCAGGAGAAAACTATTTCGATAGATAGACATTAAAAAAATAGTATAAATTTTAGTTACCCCGGTTAACAAAGAGTCATCAGTCGTGCGTCGGTTGAGCCTATGGCTTCGATCATTAGATCTATTTTACAATTTACTGTGCTCCTTATCATGTTTCAGGAACATAGTTATACTCCGGCCAAATGGATTTTTGATCTCTCGTGAGCTTACCCGTTCAGACCGTACGTCAGGCTTGATAGCAGGCCGACATATATTTACCTTCCAAATAACCATCCCACTATCTAGTTGAGGCTCATGCTCGCTGCGATGGATTCCCCATTAGGTAGATGCCTGCTGGGTCTGATGATAATGATTACTCTCAGCAGATGCCTGTAGGATAGGGAGTAGGAGCAATTGTAGATAGTAACTTAATTAGCCGGTGGTTAGTGTGAATAGATAGGCGCTTGGTTACTTGCAGACTCTGGATGTACTGTGTTGAAATTCTATAGGCGGATGTGTAGCTAACGGGTGATTTGGCTTGCGATATTCAATCATGTTGCCAAAATCGGGTGCTAGAAAATGTGCGAATATAGCTCGCGCCTAGGCGATCTTAGGCCAGACGCGCGAGGAGCACTGGCGTTCTTTCGGCGGCTGCGTGCGCTTTCTTTGCGTGGCCGCCGAGATCTCTGCGGTTCGGCGAAGTGATATTTTTTTTTTTAGCGTTTTTTTTATTTTTTGTTGTCAATGTCTGGAAATTAGTTCTGGTGCACATAGCGTTTTGAACTCGGTTGTCCTTGCTTAATTGCATCTGTTGTGTTCTTTTTCTTCAGGTGTTGTAAGTGAGTTTTAGTTTTCACCACAACTATGTAATAGAAGGTGTGTTCTAGCTCTTAATTTGGTTCCCTTTGTGTATGTATTTAGATGGTTTAAACAATCTTTTGAACAATTTTACAAAAACCACTTTCGTAAAAGTGGTTTCTGTAGAGAGGAAACTGAAATGGAGAAGCTGTACTAACACCTCGTTCCTTATTTTCTCCATCTGGATCTTGTGGGTTGTTGTCATGAGCTACTCTATGGACCCGATCCGTGGCATACCCGAACATATGAGTTCAGATCAGCGTGTTCATCATAAGTAACTACATTCAGATTAGCGTGGATACAACTGCTCCTCTCCACTAGCTTTCACCTCCATCAGAGCATACTTTATTGCGTTTCTTGCCTGTGTACATCTCGTGGTATAATCAGTGTATGCTCGTCTAACAGGCTCCCGGCCTCTAGAGTAGCTAGTATAAAGCATTTTAAGCATTGCACAAGCTCTCTCTCTCTCCTCTGTGCTGTTGAGTAGAGGCGAAGATCTGCTTTGAATTTCCCCGTGGCGCAACATGTTAGTCAAACTGATTTTTATGTGTTTGCTCCAGCTGTAAGAAGTGATGGATGTTTTGAGAGATAAATTGGAGATGGTGGTATTAATGAGAAAGTTGAGTTTCTGGTGACCATTATGGATGGAATATTTACTATAATATGGCTTATTTCCTACTAGTAAGGTGAATTAAGTCTTGTGAAACTCTCGTCAATTTGTTTAATTGTGGATTTGTCCATACTATAATATTTCTGTGTGTGTATACAGTTCACGTTTTTGAAAACTAGAGTACACCTACAAAATTATTAAACAGTGTTTGCACAATTACATACGAAACAGAGGTTAAATTAGGTTTACAGTTTTTTCCCTATTCTCAGTTTTCTACAAAACCATTTACGGAAATTAGTGGTTCTGTTAAAATTTTGTTCAAAAGATTTGTTTAAATCCATTTACTAAAATAATTAAAAAATAATATATATAGAGCTAAAAAGCATTATTTTTTTTTGAAAAAAATACGCGATTTGAAAAAAAAACATATATGTCCTAAACAGACAAC
>VALG01016076.1:0-12220 GCA_009835305.1 Ipomoea purpurea | reverse complement strand
GGCTCTGATACCAAAATGTTATAATAATCTTTATGCGCTATAACTTGGAATGCGGGAAGCACAATTTAAAACAATGACGCATGTAAATCAAATCAATCAACTAAACAATGTTCATGATCATGGACTTTTAATTAAATAGAAAAGATAAGACTTACTTGGTTCCATTGAAGATGTAATCTCTAAATTGAATGAATCAAGAATATAATGCTTCACCTCTCTGATCCGTGTACCTTATTCACCTCCTGATGATACGGAGACTAGAAAACTTAGAGATTTGAAAACTGTTAAGATCCCTAGAGTTTTCCTGGGTATTTATAGATGTGATGAGAAACCCTCTTTCAAGAGGAATGGGGAACCTCCTTTAGGAATAGAAATCCCTTTAGGATTGTGACCTCCTTTTAGGAATAGAAATCCTTTAGGATTGTGAAACCATAACCTTATCCATTATACATCTTTTAACCCTTATAAACTTAAAATTTAACAGAATGAGAGGGAGGGGAATTTCACCCAGTAATTCTGCCTTTACACATCACTAATCATCAACGTGAGTACCTTATGGAATTACAACCTTTATTATATAAATCATTTTTAGGAAAATTATATTTCTAACATAACTTGTTGACATTCTTGAGTTATTTCTTTATTTGAACTTATTTCTTGTGTTGTCCTTGTATCATAGCTCTATTTCTGAATCCTTGTTGACCTATTGTAGTGCTCTGCGTCGTCTTGAGTATTCTTGATGGTTTTTTGCTATGTTTTTGGTATGATTCATCATACTGAGTGTTTGTTGAGGTTGAGTACATTGCCTAGCTTTTGTTTGTTTATTTTGTTTCTGCCTTTTTGATTTGGCCTTGCGGGGTGACTCACGGGTGGATTGGTGCCTGTGAGGTCCAACCTGCAAAGGAAGGGAGTGGGGAGGTGGTGGCAGGTGGTGGTTGCCCGTCCACACCCCCCCATGTGTGAATCTCGAGAAGCGAAACGGGGCACTTGCGCACCCATCAGTCCCTACCCATTGGTTGTTGTGGTAGCTTCATCCAGTATGGGTGCATTGTTGGGTCACCTTTGATGCATTTTTTGTCATCCTTGGTGCATTTGTTGAGTTATTAGCAAGCATAGTGTATCCTTTGGGCCTCAATTGTTAGTTGTTATTCTATCTTGAATCCTAGTCTTCGATATCCATTTGACTTGTGCGTACATGTGGTATATTATTACATCTTTAAATAAATTATACTATTGAGATTCGAACGGAATTGCATATATATATATATACTTCTTTGAATTATTGATTATTGAGATTGGCGAAAATTGGAGAGCTTCGACTCCATTGTATCGGTGGCAAGAGCTTCAGCTCCATTGTATCGGTGGCAAGAGCTTCGGCTCCATTTGTATCTGGTGGCGAGAGTTTCGGCTTTCCGCTTGGTAGATAAAGGTTGGACTGGTGGTATAGGTTGGCTTGGTGTAAAGGTTGGATTGGAGTAAGGTTGGATATTGTATTATATTGAATTTTGATATTGATATATATAATTCCTTTTAGTATATATATATTATATATTATTATATATTTTACCTTATAATTCTTATTATTATTATATTATTATTATTATTTATTATTATTATTATTCAAACCTAAGGAAAAATGATCAAATAGGCCCCTGAACATTTACTCAAGAATCAATTGGGCCCTTGAACTTTCAAAAGATGGAATTAACCCTTTAAAAACATATTATATTTTTAGAGCAAATGAGGCCCAAAAATCCAGTTCTGTGACCTACATTATAGGTCAAAAAGATTCTGGCGAATTTGACAGACATTTCGGACAAAGAAATCGACGAAACGCTAGAGACGGTGTGATTTGTTTGCCTTCTCCGGCGAAGGGAGAAAGGCAACCCATGGTTTACCCCTTCTCTTCGTCGGAGAAGCAACCCAGATGGGTTCCTTCTCCCCACAAAAAGAAGGGTCACTTTCTCCTTCGCGGGGGTCTGCCTTCCCCACGAAGGAGAATGTCGACCAGATCGGGCGTGAAAGCCGACGCGTGAATCCTCACCAGATGAATTGCGAATAAATAGGATCAAATCCGGACGAACCCTTCTCCTTCACGCGGAGAAGGCGTCCGGAGACTGGAGAACGGCGACCCATTATGGCCGCCTTCTCCAATCTTGCCAGAGAAGGCATACTAGTTTGGTTGCCTTCTCCATCGCCGGAGAAGGTAGCTAAATCACTATCGGCGATTCGCCGGTTTTTTGCCGAAATGTTAGTCGGGAATCTCATCGAAGGTTCGCCGAAATCTTTTTGACCCTATAATTTTAGGTCACCAATCGGTTTAAGACCTCATGCTCTAAAATAATACTCCGGTATTTGTTTTAAGGCATTAATTGCATATTTTTGAAAAGTTCAATGGTCTAATTGACTCTGGTATATGTTCATTGGGCCTTAATTAACCCTTTTCCCTTCAACCTATTATATTTATTAATTTTATTATATATATTATTATTATTATTATTATTATTATTATTATTATGTATACCTCTTTTACATGTTAACCGTTAATCAAAATGTTCATTTTACCAAACATTTTTAATAAATGACTAATACAATTCGCTGGTCAAACCCACTAATATAATCCGACTAACACAATCTGCTAATTGCTGATTGTCAAAGAAGCTCATTCTCTCAACCTCCTCAACATCCTCTAACATCAACACGAAAATAGACCCTCAACACTAGGATCTAATCATTCTTATGATACCTTCAATCCCATTAGTTAGTTCAGAAAAAGTCCAGAGGATTGAGTCATTTCCATATGGGATGGTTACGGATGTGCCTCGCGCACAGAGGAAATGTTTGAGCATTAGTTGACAGGCCAACTGCAAACGTTGGACAGTGAAAAGAGTTAACAGTGAAAAGAGAAAAAAAAATGTAGGGGCTACCATGGCTGTCGTTTATTCAAGATTGGACTGTTGGGGGGTAGTGGTCCACCAATTCATTATGTGAATTGCTCATTAACCAATAACCATTCACAAGTCAGACCACTGATCAGCTTTGTCAGCCATGCCAAGAAAGGGAAATTTATGTTACAATCTGTGATTATGTATTGCTGTCACCCAATGACTTCATCCAATATAAATTTACTCTGCATTTTTATGTGGGGGTCCTCCAGATTCATGAATTGACTTCCATATTGTACAGTTTGAGTCAAATGTGTACCATCACTAGGTTATTATCTATTAACCCCTTACCTCAAAAACATAGCTTATTAAGACAATTAATTAGGTTAATAAGTACTTGTAGCTAAGTGCAAGGTGGGGGCTCCAGTAATATTATTTAGATTGTATCTCTCATGCCACACGAGCTTAGCTTACTAGTTTCAGTAGGCAGTATTTGAGAAAAGAGACTAAAGTTTGAATCTCGGTAGCGGACGTGGACAGATCAACCTCCCAAATGTTCTGCCGTGCAGGGTGTGGAGCCCTTAGGATTTGGGATTCAACCTTTTGGGAGTTAGGAGTAACAACGAATATTATAATTTTGTAGTTAAGCAACCTCAATAGTGATATTTTTTCTCCAAGTTTTTTTGTGGGCCCAAACATTCACCACATCATTTACTATCACTCGATCTCAAAAATCTTTCTTCCAATTAATTTAAGTTTTTTTCTTAATTTTTTTTTTATAGACCAACTATTTTATTCCACTTATATTTTAGTTATTTTTTTAAAATGAATATTTTAATTATTTATTTATTTATTGTCATTATAAAAATGTATTATTACAATTATTATTTTATTATATTTAAATTAATATATCAAAATTAAAATAATTTATAATTATAAATGTTAACAATTTCTTTTTTAACATAAGAAGAAGTTGGGTGTTACCAATGACCTATGTGGTTCACTAGTACCAAGGTGCTCCCCTATGTGAGAGGTTGTGAGTTTGAGTCTCACTGGAGGCAACCTATTGCCTCTTTGTGTTTCAGTAGGTTGAGATTGCTATTTTGCAAATCATAGTGGGTGTGTGTGTAGCACACTACACGCTCCCACTTGGGCGGCGGTAAGACGCAAATGTGTGTCTCACCTTTAATTTTATTTTTAATAACTTGCAAAAATCAGGTAGTTGCAGGAGAAAAAAAATTTCCAAAAAACCTTGCATCTCATGTGTGCAAAAACAACACACTTGATTTTTTCTGCCTCAAAAGCTGAGTAAAAACCCTAATGGGGTTGCTCTTATAATTTTGTACTTAATTAGCTGTATAAAATTATAAATATTTAGCAGTGTATTAAGAATTTATATTCTATGCTTGCTGACAAAATCTAACTCTTACTAAGAAAAGTCAGTCAGTCAGGTCCATTTATCTCTAAGTTTTGAGATTGCCTTGGTTATCCATATATAGTTGATCGACTTAAATCAAGAAGGTTAGAATTCGAACTCGATCGTAACTTTATAATTATAAGATTGTATGCTTAGAGCATCTACATCAGAGGATAAATGGGGGAGAATTCACTACTTTTGAGGCTAAAACGCTATGGTGGCAGAGAGAGAAGGGGTGGAGAGCATCTGCAAAGGTTGGGATATTACTCTGCCTAAGAAAAAAGAATTAATGATGGAAGAGAGAGAATCAATAGAGAAAATATATTACTAAAACATGTTTATTTTTTATATTTTTAAAAAAAAAATCAGTTTTAATTTTTTTTTCCTCCCCTCCCACATTATTCTCTTTCATACTCACTCTTATATTCTCCCCTAATATCTCAAACTGATGGAGATTTAATCCCTATACCATTGTTGGAACCTATGCGACCTGCATGCGCATATATGGAACCACAAAATTTGCTGAAACTATTTAGTGTTGTGTCTTTTTGCTGTAATAAAACTGATGGACACAATGATTATAGATGCCACGTGACTGTCACGAACTGGTAAAATTAAACTTTCAAATTTAATTTTGAACACATCATTGTTCAGACCTACCCTAATTATTAATCCTTAATTTCATTTGCTAATAATCAGTCGTTTATATAAAAGGATTATGATTGGTTCCATCATTCTTAGGGTCTAAAATATTGTTGGTTACTTGGTTAGTTCTTTTTTGTTGGTTACTTGCAGGCCGGATTTTAAGTTTTTGTGGTCCTGTTCTGATAAATAACTGAGGCCCTCTAAAATCATAATTTTTAAAATTAACATATGCGAGTTTCGAACCTTTGACCTTTAAATGAAAATACAATAAATACACATTACTACCATCTCTTAATGGAACCTTTTAAGTTTAATTGAAAACTTTTTATTTTTATTTCTAAACCAGCTAGTTAAATATTAAATATTGGGCCTCTAAAATATGGGGCCCCTGTAAAATTGGGGGCCCTGTGCGGTAGCCCAGCTTGCACAGCCTAAAATCCGGCCCTGGTTACTTGGTTAGTGGTTACGTAGTTAGTAGTTAGTAGTTACGTACACTTTTAGCATAACTAAAATTAATAACAAAAAAAAAAATCAAATTTAGCTTCTATATATTAGAGTTAATTCCAGCAATGGTCATTTGACTATGTTGATTTTCCAAAATTAGTCTTTGACTTTTAATTTAGACATCTTACGTCCCTTGACTTTCAATATCATTCCAATTACGGCAAATTGGACTTTAAATGAAAGGGTAAAGTAGTTATTTCATCTGCCTAATGTATAATTCTTCGTATTTCTTCAATTTATACGCGACTCCGGACATCAAATTCACTTAATTGCTTAATCCCTAATGGAATTTTGTTCTTCGAGTGGATTTAGGAATTAAGCAATTAAGTGAAGCTGATGTCTGAAGTCGCGTATACAAGGAAGAAATACGAATAATTATACATTAGACAGATGAAATGACTAATTTACCCTTTCATCTAAAGTCCAATTTTTCGTAATCTCACGAAAGGACCTCAATTGAAAAGAAATTGAAAGTCAATGGACGTAAAATGTCCAAATTAAAAGTCGATGACTAATTTTGAAAAATCAACATAGTCGAAGGACCATTGCTGGAATTAACTCTATATATTATAAAGGGCGCATCCAACATGAGATATTGGATGTGACTTCATCAAATATATATTTTTTGTCATGCCACATTTCTCAACTAATGTACACTAGAACCCTAATTACACACCAATAATAATCATATTCGTGATTAGTAAAATCTCAAAAGGTAACAAATCACTACATCAAACCCCTTATGAGTTTTAAGATAGCTACATTCTTAGTATTCGAACTTGAGACATCTGATTACACTAAAAGATATCTACTGATTTTTTTTCACTTTTAAAAGTGGACTACATTATTACCAAATCAACATATTTGCATTCACCATTGTTTTTCTACATCCCTGTAATTTCAATGTACTTTTAAAATATAATATAATATAATATAATAATAAGAATAAGGGTCAAATATGTCATCCAACTAAACATCAAAATGCAATTAGGCCACTAAACTAAAAAAAAAAAAAAACCTACAATTAGATCCCTAAACAACACAAATTCATGCAATTTAACCTAAAATAACTTGTTTACTTGTTAATGTGCTGACGTGTCTATTTCTTTATTTAAAAATAATTTTTAAATTTTTATTTTAATAATTATAAATTAAATAATTATTTTTATTTTTTTTAACAAAAAATAGCCCCCGGAGACAAAGGAGACTTCGTCTCCGGCCCGGCCATAAAGACGAAAGGGACTGTCTCCATGGCCGGCCGGAGATGAAGCAGTTCCCTTCGTCTCCGGTCAGCCATGGAGACGATCCATAACTTCGTCTCAGTTGGATATTAATAGAGGTGATATTACCAAGTTATCTTAACAGATGACTCAATTGGATAAAATCATTAAAATCGATAACCTAATTAAGCACAAAAAGTCATTTATGATTAAATCGATAAAAATCACTATAATCGATTACTAAATTGGGTATTAACTCTGTATTAAATGGTGCCAACATTTTAATTAAAGAATGACTAAATGTGGCAAGTAAATGAAAGTCAATGATGTAGTGTGGTCAAATTAAAAGAATAAAACTAAATACAACAATGTTACAATAGTCGATGACTAAAAGTAGATCGAATTTGCTCTTCAATTATGATATTATTATTATTTTTTTGATCAGAGAAGAGGGGGATACCCAAGAAACAAAGAAAAACCAGACAACACCATTAGGCCCCAAGGGGAGCTCTTCTAAACGACAAAGCTCCCAATCTATCTAATTGGACCAACTCCGAGATAGCTAACGACGGGGAGTCCAGAAGCTGAAGCCCGTGGTGCGAAACTGCGTCAGCCGCTAACCGGTCTGCGACTTTGTTCTGTTCCCTGTAAACATGTTTAAACGAGACCTCATTGAAGCTCCGGACTTCCATTAAGCACCTCATCACGATGTTACATTTTTGCTTTCTCCCACTTGACGCTGCGTTAAGGTTCTCCACAATGGATTTGGAGTCGCTCTCAACAATGAGTCTTGAGACTCCATAGTTCTTGGCCATGCAGAGGCCTTGAAAAACTTCCCAGACCTCTGCTTCATCTACAGAGCATCGTCCAATGTTGTATGTAAATCCCTTACACCATTCCCCATCACTGTCGCGTAGGATTCCGCCACATCCCGCCAACCACCCTCCTTTACAGGAGCCGTCGATGTTCAGCTTTAGGTAGCCCCGGGGCGGCTTCGTCCACGCCACCTTGGTTCCAGCACTCTGGGCCTGCTTGGCGTTCGGTTTCCATCGGTTCGCGAAAGCGCCTGCAATCTCGGCATCGTAGCTTCTTAGCCAATTCAGCTTTTGATCTATCGACTTGGTTGTGTTGTTGAAGACCTCGTCGTTTCTCCACCTCCACCAGCCCACCATAGCCTTTTTCCGAAACGCTCTGGCCAGCCTTCATCGAAGCCTTGCCTTGCGTCACCATGAATATTAGCCACAAGCCAATCAGACCAGCTTAAGGCGCGCATCACTGTCCATGTGTCGACGGTGGATAGCTTCTTTCCAAATGTTTTGCGCTGCCGGGCAGGTTCGAAAAAGATGATCAAGATCCTCCCTCTAACCTGCACAACGAAAACAAGAATCATTAGATGTGATCTTCCTCCTTATTCTCTCATAATTCGTTAGCAGCTTTCCGTGTTTGACAAGCCACAAAAACATGCATATTTTCGCAGGTAGCTTAAGCTTCCAGATTCCAGTCCAGTCCTGCTCCGTTCTGCGCTCATCCTCTTGCATGAGCATTCGGTACGCTGAGCTTATCGAAAAAGACCTGTCCTTGGCGAAACCCCATTCAATACCATCACTTCTGTTCGTATCAGAAAGCACAAAACCCGCAAGCCTTTGCTGCGTTTCAAGTAGCAAGGTATGCTCCAACTTTTCCCAATTCCACCCGTGATCTTGGATCAGTAGTCTGCCACGGGAGCGTAGAGATCAGGGAGGCTAAGGGGAACCAGGAGTTGGTCATAGAGGGCCGTAGGAGTGAGCCAAATGCCATCCAAAATTTCATGGATGCTCCATTATGAACGACATGTGTAATACCCTTCTCCAGGTGCTCTTTCGCCGCACAAATGCCCCGCCAAACATTTGATGGTGCTTCGCCTGCTGCTAGCCTCGGTCTGGTTCCCGTACTTTGTCAGAAGATTCCGGGCCCACAGATGCTTATAGTCCGTTCTGAGCCTCCACCCCAGCTTCATCATACAAGCCGTATTCATGTCGTGAAAGCGTCGAATTCCCAGCCCTCCATTCGTTTTACTCGTTGTGACTAGGTCCCAATTGGCAAGGTGCATCTTATTTCCCTCCGTAGGCCCTCTGTTACCCCAAATGAACTGCCTGGTTCTTTCTCAATTTCAGCACAAACGCCTTTCGGGAGCGCCGTGGTCTGCATGGTATAGACGGGGATGGCATTGAGCACAGATTTGGCAAGCACCACGCGCCCCGCTAAAGACATGGTCTTCGACTTCTATCCTTCCAGTCTCGCGGACACCCGTTCGAGGAGGCTTGAGAAAGTATTGCAGGTCACCCGCCTATGGAAAGTAGGCACTCCAAGGTACCTGCCCAAATCGTTAGTTTTACTGACTCCAAGACGACTTGCAATCATATCGGCGAGAATCAATTTTTGGCCTGACGCGAGACAGAACCCATTCAGACACTCGTGGACAAACTCAACCTGATCAATCGTTGCCTCTGTGAAAAGGACTATATCATCCGCAAAATAGAGGTGGGATATCGTTGGCCCTTCAACCGCTAACTGAACGCCCTTCCAATCGCCTTTCTCAACTTCCTTAACAATCAACTGACTCAGGCGTTCCATACAAAGGACGAAAATTGCCGGAGACATTGCGTCCCCCTGACGGATGCCCCGCTCAGGCCTGAACGGCTCCAGACGCTGCCCCGTTCCAGAATGATGGACAACTTTGGTGTACGAATACATTCCATAATAGTGGCCCTCCATCCTGTATTAAAGCCAGCTTTGTCTATAGTATCCTGGATGAAGTCCCAGGGCAAACGGTCATAAGCATTTTCAAGTTCAAGTTTAATCGCATATACCCTTTCTTCCCCCGTTTCTCGCGCATGGAGTGCATAACCTCTTGATAGATGATGACATTATACGAAATCTGCCTTCCTGGCACAAAAGAGCTCTGAAACGGGCCCACCAACTTAGGTAGGACATCTTTCAACCTATTAGTGATAGTCTTTGTTTCAATTTGTAACTGATGTTGCAGAGGCTGATGGGCCGGAATTGTTTCACTGTTTCCGAGGTTTTGACCTTTGGGATGAGGGCAACCAGCGTGTCGTTAATGTCATTCGGTAAGTGACCCGTGTTAATTGCATCCCTGACCATATTAAACAAGTTGTCCCCAGTTTCGTCCCACATATGTTGATAAAAACCTGCATGTAGGGCCGGACCAGGTGCCTTGAAGGGCTGCATATCTTTAAGGCATTATGTAAGTACTATAATCCACGTTATAAACAGAATAAGTGGCTAATGAAAGAGTTAAGATCACCAACCTCCAGCCATAGCTTTGATTCTTGATCACCAGGGACTCGTGGCAGAAGTTCCTCGGGCTGTTGTAGAAAATCTGCGTAAGTTTCAGTTATGTTTCTCTCACTTCTCTCAGTGACTCTAGATAGGTGTATGATACGTCTGAGCAGTGAGAGGACTTAGGAAGTCTAAATAACCGTACATCCCATCAATGTAGGTAACCAATTACCTATGCTACTAAGTTCTAAATACCTTAGTCACCTATTGATTTGCACCACTCAAATTATAATTGTTATTATATATATAAATAAAATTAATAATAATAATAATAACAATATATTAGAAAACGTTACATTCTCCCACTTGGTTGCCAAATGCGGAACTCAAAACAAGATTTACACCAATCATAATGATATTGGTCCTCCTTAGCGCAAGTAATATCCCATTATGATCAAATGCACAATTGTCTTCGAGTACTTAGGTAATCAAACTTTAATGAAACATAACCATATGTTCATTTCAAGTCCACTGAAGTATATTTCTTAATTGAGATAAACTGAATTGTGTAACACACTCAAAGAAAATATTAGTATCTGAGAAAAAACTGAAGTGCAAAAGAAATTTCATTATTCAATTGAATGTATATACAAATCAAAGAGGACGAAAGTCTATTTTCCTGAATCAGATCCTTAAAATTTAAACGGAGGCATGCCTTTAGTAAAAGGATATATGCTAGCATCAACTCAGTATTAAATGTGTTCAATGAATACAACTTTATTCTTGACACGCCTCCCTAAATGGCTAAGAATGTGATGTCGATGTGTTTACTTCGACTCCACATTTTTCGTTCTTAGCTAGGAAGACTGCAGCTAAAGTTGTCACAATAAATTTAAAGTGGCTTAGATATAAATCCACAATTCTAAGTCCAGAGAATGGAAATTCTTGAGCCAACACCTTGCGAAGTAGCCTCGAAACAGGCACGAACTCGGCTTCCATGGTAGAAGTAGTTATTAAGGAATGTTTTAACATTTCCTCCCTGAATAGCCCCACCGGCCAATATGAAGACGTACCCGGAAGTTGACCTCCGAGATCAACACAGCAGCGAAGTCTGCATCAGAATAACCAAACAACATCCAGGATGTCGTCTGCCTAAAACCCAACTTTGAAATCTTTAGTAGTCCTGTTGAGATACCTTAGAACTCCTCCTTCCACAGCTCCCCCAGTGATCCAATGCCGCGGATTTAATGCAGTACCGCCCCAACATACCCGACGGCAAAGGCAATGTTAGGCCTTGTACAAACTTGAATATAGCCAAGACATCCACGCTTTCAGCATATGGAATATCCTTCATTACGCTCCTTTTTCCAGGTCATTCTTAGGACATTGGTCCAAACTAAAACGTATCCCCATTTTGCAATTGGGAAGCAACATTCGGTGAACAATTTTTTGCATCCGAAATCTTTCCAAAACTTTGTTAATTATAGGTTTCCTTGCGATAGGACCTAGTATACCCCGGGACCTATTCCCCTATGAATTTTTTATGCCAAATGACATAAGATGCTTCACCCATATCTTTCATATCAAAATTTTTGGAAAGGAACTGTTTCACGTCAACCGAAGCATCCCACCTCATTAGTGGCGAGTAGGATATCATCCACATATAAAACAAGGTAAGCATATTTTACTCCCACTAAACTTATCCCTGGTATATACAGAGGAATCTAAGGGACTTTCACAAAACCAATGATGTAAATGACCCCCTGTCAAAAAAATTAAATACCACTACGGGAGGCTTGTTTTAAACCGTATATGGACTTCCTAAGCTACACCCAAATCCTCACCCCCTCAATAGAAGAGAAACCTCAGGTTCGTTTCATATAAACTTCACTCTTCTAGATACCATTTAGGAACGGGTTTTCACATCATTTGTTGCAACTCAAGGTTAAAGTGTGCAACTTAAAGCCAGAATGATTCGATGGGAGAATCTTTCCTTTATGAACAGGAGAAAAAGTTACTTGTTAAATCAATTCCTTCTTTTTGAGAAATCCCTTTAGCAACGATCTGGCCTTGAACTCTCAATGTTACCTATAATGAGTCTCTTTTGGTTTAAATACCATTTCAAGCCATCGGCTTGGCCCCATTAGGTAACTCAACAAGGTTCCAAACTCATTACTCTTTCATGGATTCATTTCATCTTTCATGGCTTCTAACCACAAATCGGACCCCTGTGCACCCAATTCGTAGCTGTGAAACGTTATGGGAAA
>VALG01016071.1:0-15375 GCA_009835305.1 Ipomoea purpurea | reverse complement strand
TCATAGCGTGAGTTGCCCCATTGGGAACTGCGTAAGTCCGACCCAATATATTCTACCGTCTACGGAACCAATCTCGCGGTTCGCGCAATGTGGAATCACGTATCGAACTTTCAGTGTGCACACCCCCTACCAGGATTCCAAGCTTGGTGGGCAGTTTCCAACCTCGTAACGTAGGAATACACCGCGTTACATACACTGGGACCGCAATGTCCATAAATATCTCCCGAGAGGACATAGTCCAAACGGTATCCTCCAAAACCTCACCAATATAGATAATACATAATATATCTCTCATGCATCAATCTTATGCATGCAATAACTTTTCTACTTCTCAAATGCATCAAAGAATGCTATACACATGCTCATGATTTTTGAGAATAATACTCGGGCTCACGTTGGCCCTTATGCATTTTTGAAATATGACATATGTGAAATGCCAAAATGCAACATGCTTCTAAATCATGTATAAAATACCATGAAATACTCAAGAATATAACATCATGCTCGGTTTGCAACTTAGCAAATTCTATAAACAAAATGTGCTTCATTTCACCTTGATCAAATATCACAACCTAGTCATGCTTTCATAATAAAACATATTCTCAAATGATCATGCTTCTTTAATCAATAAAAACATCATTATATCACTGAGTCAAATAATTCTTCATACACAGTGAACTAGCAAACATATACTCTATG
Organism: Ipomoea purpurea; assembly: GCA_009835305.1. Lineage (NCBI taxonomy): Eukaryota > Viridiplantae > Streptophyta > Magnoliopsida > Solanales > Convolvulaceae > Ipomoea > Ipomoea purpurea. Next base: position 14,676 of record VALG01016071.1, on the reverse strand, counting down.
TAGCAAATCTCCACTAAAACCTTCATAACATACTCATTTTTAATCCAAATTCAACGAAATCAAAGCCAAAACGTGCGTCAAGACGGTCCCGAAGAGTCGAGCCACAAGGGCCCGTAACACTCGACCTGAAACGACACGTAGCTGAGCCACAAGGGCTCGGCCACTGTACAGATTCTCCTCAGAATCAAAGTCAGGGACCTAGGGCGGGACTTCTCATGGTCCGCCCCTTGTATCCCGTCACTCCATCGGGACTAGGCGGCGGCCCTCCTCTAGGGTCATGCCCTAGCCCCGTGCCACCATGGCTCTAGCCGGCGGCCCTCCTGATGGGCCGCTGCTAGGGCCGTGACTCTGATATGGTGCACACTATGTTGTGCAGCAGAAGGTTTTTCATCTGCCAAAACCAATCCAAACAAGTCCAAAACAATCTCAACAACTCACAAACAAATGCTAAACCACTTCTAAGCATAAACACAACAAAATATTATAGTTTCTACTCTTTTCTACTCAAAGCTAAGGCTTCACGGAGCCAAATTTTAAAGAGGAATCCATGAGGTTATACCTCTTGCAGACTTTCTTCTAGCTTGGATCTCTTCTTCCTCTCTATCTAGCTTGTGCCTCCTTCACCACCTATACTTCCCAAACACCATACAACCTTAGCCTAGAGTCTCAAAAATTAAAAGAAACTAGAAGAGAAATGAAAGCTTGGATTGAAGAAGGAGATGAGCTTACTGTGATGTTGTTTTCTCCTCTTTTCTTGGCAGACAAAAATTTGGAAAGGCAAAGAAGAGATCAGGAGAAGACAATGTAGCTAAAGAGATATTTTATAGGGTCCAAAACCCTAGGATAATTGTCAATGATTAGTTGAGGGCAAAAGAGTAATTTCTTTGGCTAAGAGATGAATTAGGAAAGGCTTTGGATGTCTAGTGGTCCACCATACTCCATGAACCAAGGGCTAGAAATACTATTTTAAATACTTTGGGTTGAAAATGAATTTTCTCAAAAAGCTATTGGGATGAACACTTGTTTAAAATCTTTTTGAATTCTCTCGGTCTCACTCAGATAAATTTCTCGATTTAAATCTTGGTATGCGAAGTACCTGAAAACTTCAAAATTTCGAATAGAATCCATTTTTGGTGTCGAATTAATTTAAAATGTGACAAAAATATTTTATTCAAACACCGATTGATCGCAATTTTTTTTTAATGGAGTGAAAATGGCTATTTTGAAATTTCTTAATACCGGATTTATAAAATAAAATTTTGAGTTGTTACATTGAGGGTATGCTACTGTTGCCTTAAATGTGTTCTACCCTGTAGTACGCACAAAACTCATCGAACGTGAGTTTTTTGAATTGTTTTCCATCGTCAAACACGCTGTGCCAAGGTAACCCGAACCTTGAGAATATATTTCTCCATACTAACTTTTGACATTGATATTTTGTTATAGATGTTTATCGGTTTGGCCTTGACCCGACCATGATAATTTTTTTTTAGGTTGCCCACGACTCTCGGAAAAGGGGCATGCTAGATGAAGTCCTCATCTTGCAAAAGAGATGTCCGAGGTGACAGGTGTGTAATAGGACACGTCTTACCTTGTAACACTGCGAACTCCTGGTAAACCTAGCATCTCCTTACGTACTCGATACACTCGACTCTTATATGGGGCTAAGAATATCCTTGTAATATCACCTTTTAGGTTAATGTTTTGGCACCTTGATGCGTGACACATATCCCCTCATGTATTTCAGTTATATCCGTTTGACTTTCGATATGGTAAGACACCTTAGCAAAGCCCCCTAAAAAGATAACTTGTAGAGTTTTTCATCGACCACTCTAATCTATATTGCTGTGCCGTACACATAATTTTCTTAACCCTAGAGGGGTCAATGGGGCGTAAACTCCCGTGCTTTATATAGTAAGATCCCCGTTCAACCATTCGTCTAGAGTGGGTAGTATCGTTAATATCTCATCATTTTCGATCCTAGGGACTTCTAACTTGATTATTTGGGCTATGCAGGACAGATACTCCAGATGTTCGACCAAGCCTTGGTTTTAAATATTACAAGGAGAATACGTTTTTATCAATTTACTATATATTCATTTTATATTTCTTTAACATCAATCAAACATTTTTTGATATATATATATATAATTATATATTAATATAATATATATATTATATATATATATATATATATATATATATAATATATATTATATTATCTTCAACACATGTAAAAGAACTTCACTTATACCGAGGGAGTAGTCTTAGGTAAACTATTGGCTCTTTAAGTAGTTAATCCACCAACGCACCACATGAGAAGATTCGGGGACCAATTAAGAGATATTTGTAAGAATTGAACTCATGACTTTTAAGTATGTGAATCATTACTCCCACCCACTTGTACTTCTTCTTGCTAACAACAAATATGAGGGTAACATGCAATTTGAGTTTTCCCATGGAGGCTAGTAAAGAAAATTTAGTATTTAAAAACCATTGTTAGAAGTTGAGACATTATAATAATATGTCAATTCCTTGATGAATATAATTTTTAAATATATAAATTTTATATTGAAATATTAAACTTATTATTATTATTATTATAAAAAGGAAAATAGTTTGGTGTCCCTATTTAGCGCCAAGAGGATAACTCTTGTACTTATGGCTGTCCCCCTTCATTTTGATCTTAAAAAAAAAAAATAGTTTAGTTAAATTTTGTTAACTAAACAATTAACAGTATACAAGTAATCATTATTACCTAAGTTGAATATCATCTTTCGAGCAACGCGCTTATTTATGCTAGTACTAGTACTAGTATATATACTCCGTATTATTTATTGATTTTCGTTACGGTTCTGATCTCCTTGAAGATCTAAATCGTTGTTTGGCTGCCCACCGTCAGGATTCAGGATGAGTGCTCCTCGGCTTCTCTTTACAGGATCATACCCTTCTTCATCTCTGCTCACCATCTTCCTCTTCCTGGTAAACTGTTCTGCCCTGCGTGTTTGCATTATTTCTTCATTTCTTTATGCGTTCTGTCCAAGATCTCGCTCCCAGTTGCGCCATTGCTTCCACTTTAAATCTCACTTCCTATTGATTTTCATCTAGCTCTTCTCTTGTTTCCGTTAATTTTTGGAGGCTATTATGTTTATCCTTTACTAATTTCAACTATTTAATTGCAATTACATAATTTATTCCTTGCTAGTATTCACCCCGCTTGTTGCAATGGCGGTTTTTCCTCTTCAATTCGATGTATTTTGATTATTTATACAGAGTTATACTAATAGTGTAAGGGAGGTGTGTTTTGCTTATGTACTAATCAGCTTCATGTTATACTTCACCGGTTATTGCGGTTATGTTATACACAGCAGTCGTCAGAGCAGAAATATCATATGGATCAACAGTGTATGGACAACGAACTTATATAATTTGGCAAACATTGAGTCTTGTTTGAAATATTTCTGTTCATCAGTATAATTTTATGAATATTGTAATTTTATTCCTCCTATTTTCAGTCGGACGGAGCTCAGAGATCTTTTGCCCCTGTATGATTGTCCAGAACGTGCCAATAGAAAGGTATTTTCACTGTCTGCATGTGAGCATCTCATTGTGCCTGTTCATTCCTCCCATTAAATGTTCGGCATGACTTGGCAGGAGCAAGGTCATACAGGTTCTGCTGCGCGTCCAAATGAAAAGGTAATAAACTGAGACTTCATTCGATAACTTTATGATTATGATTGTGATGATCTTTCTCCCGATTGATGCAGGATATTGACATAATTGTAACATACAGTGATGCTTCAGGTGCTGTTAGAGCCATGAGGGTGAAGTCTGATAACCTTTCAAAGTCATGGGTCTGGAAAAACCCTAGTGATGAGAATGATGATGGAAAGAGAGTTCAAAGGTGTTTCTTTATATAATTATATGCCACATTGTAGCTTTTCCATTTTGTACTTGCTTATTGTACTGGCATCTATATTTTAGTCCTTATCTTAATTTATTTACTCATAGTTACTAAAATTTCTTCTTGAACTGCATAATCAGGAATTGGAAGATCCGTTTCAAATGGAGTTTAATTCTGAGAATAGTAATCAGAAATCCAAGGAAGATGTAAACCAGTATGTGGATGGTATGCTACTTCAGCAAGCATCTATGCTGCATCCAGTGAAAATCCAGCGCAAGGTGTGATGTTTAGTTCTGTCTAATTATTTTGTATGCTTCATTCATTTTCCTTCCTTAATTACTCTCTTTGTCTACTTAAGATACAAAGGAAGGAAAGAAGGGAACGGCGGACTGCAGAGCTGATTCAGCAGGATAAAGAAATTGACAACCAGATGAAAAATGCTGCTATTGAACGAGCTCAGAAGCTTGATACAACTATCAAGGGTAAATTCAATATATGGAGGAAAGAATATGAAAATCCTAACTCCGACTCAACCTTGAAACTTATGCGTGACCAAATCATAATGGCAAAAGCTTATGCAACTATTGCAAAAGCAAAGAATGATAGTACTTTGTATAACTCATTAATGAAACAATCTAGAGAAAGTCAAATGGCAATGGGAGATGCATCTTCTGATGCTGAACTGCAGCCAAGGTTAGCATTTTTAGCTATAATCAGGTCTTTGAAGATTAGACTTTTGTTTTCCATTCTAATGCCAAGTTATTCTTTATCCAGTGCATTGGAGCGAGCAAAGGAAATGGGCCATATTCTCTCCACTGCAAAGGACCAATTATATGATTGTATCACTCTAGCAAGGAAATTAAGGGCCATGCTTCAATCTAGTGAAAAAGGTTTAAATTTGCTAAGGAAAAAGAGTGCATTCTTGATACAGCTAGCTGCTAAAACAGTCCCCAGGCCCTTGCGTTGCCTTCCTTTACTTCTAACAACAGACTATTATCTACGGGGTTATGAAGGCATGGATTTTCCAAAGAAGGAAAAATATGAAGATCCATCCCTATACCATTATGCGATCTTTTCTGATAATGTACTTGCTACATCTGTTGTTGTAAATTCAACAGTGCTGCATGCAAAGAATCCCGAAATGCATGTTTTCCATGTAGTAACAGATAAGTTGAACTTTCCAGCTATGAAAACGTGGTTCCTTGCCAATCCTCCTGCAGGTGCAACAATTCAGGTTGAGAATGTAGATGATTTCACATGGCTTAATGCTTCTTACTGCCCTGTTTTGCGTCAGCTTGAATCTGCAAGAATGATAGAGTATTACTTCAAGGCACATCACTCTGCTTCCCTCTCTTCTGGGACTGACAATCTAAAATATAGAAATCCAAAATATTTGTCAATGCTGAACCATCTACGATTTTACCTCCCGGAAGTGTACCCAAAGTTGGATAAGATCTTGTTTCTGGATGATGATATTGTTGTTCAAAAGGATTTGACTCCACTTTGGTCTGTTGATCTAGGAGGTATGGTTAATGGTGCTGTAGAGACCTGCAAGGAGAGCTTCCATAGGTTTGATAAATATCTGAACTTCTCCAACCCAAAGATATCTGAGAATTTTGATCCAAATGCTTGTGGATGGGCTTTTGGCATGAATATGTTTGATTTGAATGAGTGGAGGAGGCGGAACATTACGGGAATATATCATCGTTGGCAAGACATGGTAAGGCAACTTTTATAACAAAGCATAATGTCTGAAACTAACTTGATTTTATGCTGTGCACACATAAATAAAGATAAATAAGTAAATCAATAGTAGTGGATGAAAAGGCTGTGCTTCCTTAAAAACCCTTTTCCTGCATAAAGATGCCACTTATTTCAGTTTTCATTCCCTTAACAGAAATAGTTTTGTAAATTTGCTTTCCTGGTTACTTTGTTGTATATTTGTATTTGTAAGCTGCCAGTGCCATTTAGATGTTGAGCATTTCAAGTAAATGTTGAACCTGAAGTAGAAAAAAGTATCCGAAGGTGTAAGATTCAATAGTTCTGTTGTCTATAACTTGATGGAAATTTTATTTTGCAGAATGAGGACAGAACACTTTGGAAACTTGGCACATTGCCTCCAGGGCTGATCACTTTTTATAATTTGACTCATCCTTTGGAGCGGACCTGGCACGTATTGGGTCTTGGTTATGATCCAGCCCTTAACAAAACAGAAATGGAAAATGCAGCTGTTGTCCACTACAATGGAAATTATAAACCATGGTTGGATCTTGCCATCAATAAGTACAGAACTTACTGGTCCAGATATGTAATGTATGATAATCCATATCTTCAATTTTGCAACATCAATGAGTAATACAAATTGTTATATATTATAAAATTACTTTATGATGAATCCTTTCTCCTTTCCTGCCTGTCCTCACCTGCATCATCTCTGTTTCAGACAGTTATTTGGCATTCTTTTCAGAATGGTAAATTTTAACTTTGGGTGTTTCATTAAGGGCATCAGGGTTGATAAAGTTATGATGAAATTCCAATATTATTATTAATAAAGGGTGGCAAGTGAATAATGTATTACATAAAATATATGAGAACTTGGGCAAGCATTATAAGCTGCAGGAAATTCCAAGTCCTTTAAGCATGCATGAGATGATGGTGGAATTGCAACTAACTTTGAAATATTTGAACTAGCTTATAAGTAATTTTCTCTTAAGATTATTGTTTCATATATAATTTCTGAGTTTTCAGGGTGCGGATGGATCATAACTTCTCAACTCAATAAATGTTCAGGATTGACTGACTATAGCATCTGCTGCTGTATAAAATTGTAATATATGCTCTGGTCTGGATAAGCAGGGGTCCTTTCATTGTGTACAGCCATAGTTAGAAGGGTGGGCATGTTGAATATGATATTTCATTTTGTTTTATGTCTAGAAAATGACACAACACAATGGAGGCCATCCATGATGCATTGCATTCTACAATTAATGGGGCATTGAAAAGGTTGTGTCAACTAAGCTCTCTTCACATTTGTTTAGTTTTAAATTTTTTTTTTAAATAATAAGGAAAAGAGAAATGCTTTTTCTTTTTCTCTTTACTAAAGAGGGGGGGATTGTTTCTTGGTTCCTTTTTCATTGCACATTTTTATTGTCTCAGAATGGGCTGTGGTGTGCATTTAGCTTTGACTTTCTTTGCAGACTTCTAATTCTGTTGGTAACTTGGTTTTACTGAATAAGCTTTTTGTGTGTGTGGATGTTTTTCTCTATTTTGGCATCACAATTGACAACTGTGGTTTATTGCATGGATGTCTTCATTGCCAACTGGTTGTGTTGACCTTTTTCCTTTGCCGTGGGTTTTTGGTAGTTTTGAATTTGGATATGATGTGGGTGATTTGTCTTGATTCCTGCCTGGGTGATGCAATTCACTCATGTTCAGTTTGTTTAAATTTTATTGGATACTTTGAAGCTTTCATGTTAACATAAAACTGTGCCATTAATCTTTTATCACTTCTGGCATTACAAATGGAGTCTAGCTCTACACTGTCTGCACATGTTTTGCACTTAATAAAAAGTCCTCCGCCTATCTTTTTTTTTTTGGGTGACAAGGAAAACCCACAGTCACTACCTGAGGGTGCGCACTGGGTAAACTATACTTTTGTGACCACAATGACTTAAACCAGCTTAGGTTGCCCATAATTAATTGACTCAAACCAAGTTGAGATTTGAACTCCTAACCTTGTGGTTACAAGTTTGTATCCTTACTCCTTATCTATCTTAGTTGGGTTACTCCTCCTCAGCCTACCTTTCATGTTAAGAATGCCATGTTTTACTTTGGGGTAAAGACTAATAGCAAGTTTCTATTTCTTTGGTTGCCTAGCATTTGAATGAAATTGATCATCTAAAATTCTGAATCAACTATTGCCTATTGTTTTTTTTTTTTTTTTTTTTTTTTAAATAATTCTGAAAATAATTATTTTATTTTCTACCTTTATATTTACAAGAGTTTTTCATTTATGCAAAATTAAAGTATTAATTACTACCACCTAAAAAAAATCATGTCTATTATATGAATGTTGGGTGGATGAGTGGTGGTTGTCATTGATATCTTTTTCATGATAAATGTGCTTGATTGAGATATAGTTTGGGCATTGTCTTGTGATAGAAAATGTGTGATGTTTTCCACATTATTTTGTGGTATCAAATGTGAATGGGAAAATTTAAAATGAGATTGTGAGGGCTTGAGTTGGATTAGATTTACATATTTAATGCTTTTAATTTAGGTTATATGTGTGTGGTCTTAAAAATATTTGGGACATGCATAATATTAGATTATAGGGAAGAAATTGGGATGTGTCAATTTTGATTAAAATTATGTCCAAATTTTGTGATCAAGTAGTATTCAAAGTAGATATTGTAATTCAATATTTAATTTTGTTAGATTTTTTTTTTTTTAAAGAAGATATAAACCCTTGATACAAGTAGTGATGTGAACCCAAAGCCCAAATAATGTGATACGGGCAAATTATTTTGTGACCCGGGTCCACCTTGCAAGGTGGATTCAAATTCAGAGATACACAATTTAAAAAGTCATAGCTTGTCATGACTATATTTTATGTACAATTTTTCAAAATTTATAAACACAATTCATATTTTAAAAATACGTCTGATCTATGGTATAACAACCGTGTTACACTTAGAGCATTGACTTCTCATTTGAAAAGTTATAATTATGCGCTCGATCACAATGCCTTTGACCATTAAATTGTTGTGTTCAATATAACTTTTGTTTAGTACTCGATTTTACCCATTTAACATAAATTTTCTTTACTTGTGGACTACTGTAGAATTATCCACATTTCTATTCTCTCTCTAATTATTTTTCCCACTTATTGTCTTATTATTATTGATGTCTACCATGTGCTACTTTGCTCAATAAAAGAGATGTAGTAATTTGCTAAATAGATATAATATTATAAGATAGGACTGTTTTGCTATTTTAAGAGGGTTCATTAGAGGGTTTTTTTTTTTTTTTTTTTTTTTTTTTTTTTTTAAAGGTTAGAAAATTCAAGTGCATTATTTGTTCGACTTAAGGTGAATTATACACTTTTTATGATTAAGTAATATTGCAAATATTCTCACTTTTTCTACTACATATTTATTAACATGCAAAAACTTGTGTGATAAGTTTGGTCAAGATGAAAATGTAATACTTGAACAAGATGAAAATGTAATATTGAAAAATATAATATTAATAAGGAATAAAGTGTTTATTACTTATATGAGAAAGTGTTTATTAATATTTTTACATTTTGATTTAATACATTACTCCTCATAAGTATTATCATTTTCTCTTGTAAGTAACAAACACTTGCCAAGGGAAAATGTAGGGGTCGTTTACTAACTTGGAAAAATGGAGGATTTTCCAGAAAAATGGAGAAAATGAGACTGGAAAAAATAAAAATTGGAGGAAGTTGTTTACTAAATTTCTTATTCCAAATGCTTACTCCTTCTCCATTTTCCAACCTATGTAAATTTTGGAGAAAGAAAATTTGGACTTCTCAAATGGAGGAGTGGAGGAATTTCGCGTGAACAGTACATAGTGTAATGAGGTCCATTGTTTCGATTCCTGCTAATGCACACTTTAGAAGTATTTCTTACCCATTCTTTGGTATTCTCCGGCGTCTCCACTCTTAATGTTATTATTTGTTTTTTTTTTTCTTTGTTCCTCCACCTACAGATTTGTTTTTGTTTTTACTTTTACTAGTATTTGCACCCGTGCGATGCACGGAATTAATTTGTTGTAAATATATTAAAAAAAATATATGAATCGATATAATAATTGTTTAAATTAGGAAAATCAAAATATTATAATTAATGTATTAAAGATATGGTTTGGACTCGTTTATATAATAATTTGATAGTTATTAAATTGCTCGTAGTTTGCTGCAAATAAATTATCAAATAATAACGACTAAAAAAAATGTCATAGATCGTACGCATAACAGGTGCAAAAATAAACTATTGAAAGATAATATAATATATTAATCAATATTTAGAATTTCTTAAATAATTAGAGACAAAAAAAATGTGTTTCGTTCTCTAACAAAAAACCATATAACCTATATAGGAGTGAAAATCAAATTGAATCATGAATCAGGAGAACAATATTTAGATGCAAATGAAAGTCAATAATTTGTATTATAGGGTGAAAAATGCTAATCTCAAAAGGAAAGTATAATAATTTGTAATTAAGGTAATTAACATTTTATAGGTAATAACATTTTTATGATTATTATTATTATTATTATTATTATTATTAATTATTATTATTATTATTATTAATATTACATAAATGCTCACACGAAATCAATACATAATTAATATTCCAAAATCAGAAAATATATATTCAATTACACTAATTTATCTTCCATAATCTAAATATTCCATAATGTTATTACATGATATAATATATCACCAGAATAATCATAATTAAAATATTCCATTAATTGAACTATATTGCATTTTACATAAATATCCTTAATTTTTTGGGCAAAAAAATTGTTTTGGGAGGGATTTTACTTTATATATATATATATTATATAGCATTTTATTTTATACTTGAACAATAATATTTTTATTATACTTGAAATAATATTATCAATTATATTATAGAATATAATACCATATATAATATTACCAATTAGTAGATTTTATTTAATTTCCATTATAACATTTACTTACCACTAAGGTTTTTCTACAAACAGTTTTGGGGGGAAAAATTTGTTAGGAGGTTTTACTATTTACTTTATATATATAGATATAGTATAGAGGGCGAGGACAAGTAGTTGTATACGGTACATCTATTATTTAGTGATTATACATTAGTATTTTGGTTATTTTTCAGGTTTTTATCTAATTTTTGTAAACTTTGGGTGTGAGATTTTGAGTGTAGTTATATGTGTGTGTATGTAATTTACGATGGTGAAGGTAGCTTTTATGGATGATAATTTTGTTTTGTTGTTGTTCTTATAGTTCCTTACGTGCGACTCTCCTAGCAAGTTTTTATTTATTTAGAGAGAGGTATATTAGTCACTTATTCAATTTTTTGAATTTAGATGGGGTGTCAGTTTGATCTGGGATATTTGTGAATCTGACCTGGGAATGTTACAGGTTATTTCTTTGAGGACGTAGTGTATAAGGTTGTGTATATAAGAGAATATGATGGGATTATATGAGTGAATACCAAAATGATATTTTTCGGAGTTAATAGTTATTATTATTTAAGATTAAGGATTAGTAAATCATATATAATGAATTGCCTTATTTGGGAGTACGCTGGTTGTATGAACACAGTAGATAGGTGCACATGTGATCTTAAATAATATTAAATGTTCTATTAAATAATGGATTGTCAGTGGGGATATTATCTATATTTATATTTTGATTTTATTATCTTTCTTGTTTTTTCCTTCCTTTGTTAGTTGCTCAGTACTGAGCATGATGAATTGAGGCATTTATTTACTGTTTTATTGTTATGAGGTTATGATGGTTAAGTCTATTAAGTTTGTAATTATTAATTTATTATTACTTATTGTATGTATTATTTATATTATTATAATGAATTTGAAACTTTGAGTGTGATAATTTATCCTAATGTGGATTGTTTTTCTTGTAGTTTCGTGTGGTTGTTGTGTGTTGGTTGTTGTTGGTTTGTGTGTGTGGATTGTGTAGAAATGTAAAATGATTATTAGGTATTAACGTATTGTTAAAGGCAATTAAATATGTAGGTGGATAGAATGTCTTGTATTTTAATGAAATTAGAACAATAATAAGAGAAATTTGGAATTAGATGAAATTAGATATGTACCTAGTGGAGAGGAATGGAAAAATTTATGTCAGAAATATGGAGAGTGGTAAACTCTATTTGGGAGAAAATGGAGATGTATTGAAAGAAAATCTGTGACGATGGATATTCCTCATGATAAATTGACCGTATCATCAGATCGCTTGTTGGTTGTGGGTATATATAATGGGCATGAGTTGGTTGTGGCACCTGTGCATTGATTATTGGGAGGTAGGCAGTATTGTATGAATATTTTGAGGTGCTTGGGATGCGAAACGATGTAAAAGTATGGGTTATACTTCTTCTTGGTTTTAGTACAGAAGAGGAGTGGTATTCATCATTGTTTGGCCTATTGGTTCGTTATTGGTGGTGTGGTTATCAATGAATGCTATTTTTGATTTAATCTGATTTTTATAGGTATGGAATCTATTTTACGATTTAATGAGTAGATCTCTCTACTGGTTTAATGGTATATGGTTTGTTGTAAGTCAAGTATCTTTCTGTATTTATTATTTGCATCACTAATGCGTCTTTACCTGATATGAACTGCAAGTGGTTCAACTCGTCATAAGACACGGAATAGATAAAATAATAATATTCATATTTTGTTGTTGTGTATTTTTAATGTAGTCTATGTTGGTGAGTAAGAATCATATGTTGTGCCATGAAATCGATATTATTGGCTTTAGAGAAGGTGAATATAGGCTGATAGTAGTCATTGATTAGATTGTTTACTTTAGGCTGCATTAGATGTTTTATGTATTGATTTGTTAAGGATTTAAGTTGTTAGATGTGTGGTCTCTCATTGTGTACTTGTGGGCTGGTACTTACTGTATTGTTATCCTGGGTAATTAATTATTGAAGAGTTTACTTTTATATAAGTTTTAGTATGAATTTGGGGTGTTACATATTTTTCAGTTAGATTCATTATATTCTGTTCGAGGTATTTTAGGTATTGTTATGATATATACTATATATATAATAAACCCAAAATGGAACTTGTAATCCTCCAAGATACAATTCCAATCAACAAGAAAGGAGGAAGGATTCGATGCTTAGAGCATAATTCCAAAACCAAAAGGAAGGAGAGGATGAAAGATGGTAACTACAAGTCGAGCGAATCACTCTTTTCTTAAAACCTCATTTGTCACCTCCCAAAAGTGTTAGGAGATTGTGCCTAGGTTTTTCAAGATAAAAACGTACTACGGTTCGACGTTTGAGTACAAAATGAACGAACCCGGCGAACAAGAGACGGGCAGAACCACAGTTTGCTAAAAAAGGAGTAGGAGCAGAGTTTTGAGATGAAAATGTGAGTTGGTGTGTTGTGTTTCTCTAGTTCACTTTCTTCACTCGTCACATCATTGTAAAAGCCTACTGCTCTTTCCCCTTCTTATATAGGGATGAATGAGTTAATAACATTCATTATGGCCATTAGCATTCATTATGGCCATTAAACCTGACCTTGTAACACTAAAACAGTCAGCCGCTAAGTGAGATTAAATTCAAAATTTAAAATTAGAATTAATGGACCAATTAATTTCGTAACGGATGAATATAATCCCACAAGTGTAAAGTTGGCATAACTTAGCCTTGTGACATTCGTGCTGACACACACGAGCTTAGGCTAAATTTGGGATATGGTTTGCACCCTTGCACGTGAAAAGAGAACCTTCATGCTATACAATTCAATAAGCCTTTAAAAGACTTTTGTATAAATAGTGGGCAAATCTTCTTCCCAAACCAATGTTGGACAAAAATTCATCTTTTTCCCTTCATTTTTTCAACCTACTTTGTCAACATCTCATTCACCCATTATCCGTTTTGAGCGTACAATATATCAATCTCTTCGTCTCACTACGAAGAACCCGAATCCACTTTGCCCGACCCATTTTAAAAGTGGACCCACTGATAATTGTATCACAAAATAACCACTTTAAATGTCATTTTAATATATTTTTCCAACAAGAAAAACCTAGCTTTTCCGAAAAAAGCTTCACAATTTGTAAAATGGACTCGCAAACGGATTAAAATGGGAGTATATGAGATAAATTTCCTATTTTGCTCTTTTATTACTAATGGAGAATCAATTTGCCTTAAATTTTAATAGTGAATATCATTTGGGTAAAATTAAAAGTTATAGAACTTCTACCCAAAAAAGAAGAAGTTATAAGAAATAATTTTAGAAAAGGACACCATTTTGGGAATTAACTCTATAATCACTCATTCACTCGTATATGTCGTAGGAGATTAAGCATCTCTTTGATGACAGACAGACACACCTCATCGTTTTGATAGATTTGTGAAAAGGTCGTTGCTTTCAACTTTTGGGGAGTCCCAGACCACCTCGCCAACACATCCACCTGCTTCTACACCATCTTGGAATCTTTGGGCCCTATAGTTTGCCCATTCTCCAATCACATACCATTTTTTTTTCTTTTGCTTTTCTTCCCTCACCTACCTGTGTTGAAAAAGGTTGAATCTTTTTACCCTTAAATTGCAATGCCCGCAAATCTTTCCACTCCTCTCGTTGATTAGCCGTCGTCTTACTCCACTCTCCTTACCATTTAAGCAAGGCTGTTGGTAATGGAGGTAGTTTCAACTGATGGGTCTCGCGGTTTTACATGTGGCTATGTGATGGGTAATTTCAAGAACCTTGTTCTATTTGTGGCTGTAAGGATTCTATGATGATCTTTTAAGCCTAGAGAATTTTCTGGGGAATGGGTTCCTACTGTTTATTGGATTTGGATAGCAGTTTCTGTCAAATGGGAACTGCTTAGCCTAAGTATGGCTATTTTGACTGATTAAACTTTATTTAGTTTGAAGGTTTCGTAGGGTTGACGGGGTCTTTCTGGGTGGTTTTATAACAATTGATATTCAATTGTGGAAGCTTGGTCTTATTGATTTAGTTGTTGTTTTTAGTATATCTGAAT
>VALG01016070.1:23542-85381 GCA_009835305.1 Ipomoea purpurea | reverse complement strand
CGCACCGGCATTCGAATATACAAGGAAACTTTGTCTCTAGATCCTGGGGTGAATATACACATCTTGACTCTTTTTTTTTTTCTTCTTTCAATCTACTACAGTCAAAACCTAAAGGGGTACGCGTTAAAAGAGAAAACTCTTGATTCTTGTAGAACGGAGCAGTAATGAGAAGTGTTTGGGTGCAATGTGAAAGGATCATATCTCGGGCAGGAACTACGGCAATGAATATATATCAGGTATTCTATTCATTAATGTTTCGGTAGATTAAGAGAATGAAAAGTGAATGACAGATACTACAATAGGTTAGAGCCGGGGCAACGGTAACACGTGACGGCGCACGTATACACCCATAAGCACATTACCAGTAAGGTGCTTTATAGGCCTGATGGCTCTTGACGCCCGAGACAGGACCACAAAGAGCTTTCCTCTCGAACTTCGTAGGCATTTATTTGCCAGATGAGCCTAAGTTAGCCCAGGTGACCCAATGCACCCGGGATATTACAACAGTCACATACCACTTCAAGTAATGGAGCTTTAATTATTGGACCTTGATCGTGCCGTAATAAGCTCAGATCACATAGAGACGTGACCCGGGCTATTCGCTACACCTACGTTAAGGCTTTTATTTTTGGCTGTGAGCCGTTGCCGGGGACTGAGACTCACACTGTAGTGCTTTACGCCTTATCATGTCCTATGTTATAGTATTGAGTTATCTATTTTTAGGCTCTGATGGCCTATGAGATAAAAAAAAAAGGCTTTTCTACAAGCCGTTGTTACAGTGTAGTCATCTCCGTGCTAACCGAGACACCAAACTACGCGCGTGAGCAGGGTAGGGCAAAACGTAGTATGATTGGAGCTCTAAATCTCAAAAGCTCAGGAATTAGCGCCGTTTTTATTTATTGTGCTTTGTTAATAATAATTTTATTTAATCGGTAAAAATTAAGGCATACGCCCGGGGTAAACTGTTGCATATTAAACATAAACCGAATATCGAAGTACCTAAATACTAGGAATAAACAGACTATTATGTAAAATATGCCCATCGAGATACTGCCCGGGTACATATTTATCGTACCCTTATCGTGAGCTAGTAGATTGATCGGTTACAATGTATTAGAGTCATATGTGATGATCAATACATATTACTTTTAAGTTAATATAACATTAATACTTATAGGCGTGCATAGACATCAGACTATAGATGATTGCGTATAAATAGCTGTAAGTGTTTTTTCTCTGTAGATATATCACTACACCCTCATCCCACTTTCCACGGTGTCGTTCTATATGCTCTCTTCTTTGTCTTGAGCTCCCTATGGTGTGACTTCTACATTTAGCATGTATGTATTGGCGTGTTACCGCTAGTCTGTGTGCATCTCAGCCTTCTTCATGATCTGCAGCTATCACTCATATCTAGCGAACACATTAAAATTTAGAACCCACACAACTGCGGTGAGATAATTACTCTATCCAACCTCGCGCCTACCTTCCATCCCCGAGGATAGCGGCTGGCTTCCTCTTATTCACCAAAACGAGTTAAAGATAGTGTGTATAGATATACGACCGACACCAAAGATTTCTCTTCTTGTAAACACAGCCACCTCTGGTCTAACCCGATAGGCCTCTGTCATTACGGTTAGTTAGGCTTTGTGAGCTTTCTTATTTAGATATAGTAGCAGAAACAAAAAGAGTCTATGATGTTGTATATGCATACTTGCTCTCGTACTCTTCTTCAAACAGCACAGAATCTGCATGAAGAAAGTCAACCAGTTTAGCTCATTTCGATTACCGTTCGTACATTGATTGGCGCGTCTCCGGGGGCTGGCGGTGACACACCTCCTGTGTCGGATCGCGATTCCATCTTGGGGCGAAGTGACATAATCAGGTAGTAATCGAATCCACCCCCACATATCGATCGGTCGCCACTCTAGTGCTTTGCTTCCGCGCCATAGCGAAGCTCTACAGGGACATCGTCAATATGGGAGTCCGTCTGCTCTTCTTCGCTCTAGACACTATCCTGCCTCACGGCTGAGAGCCAGTGAGCTAAATCTGTGCGGGAATACTACTACTGAGCTTATATTAATCTATATGCTGCACAGGGATTTGTTTCTGACATGATCAGATGTATTAATAGCCAAATGTCATGCCCGTTTGGGCCTCTACCCAACATACACATCGGGCTTTATAAACGATGGTGCATATATTGAAGTAACTAAAACTTTGATTTCTTCAGCCCGTCTAGGACGTAAGGAGCTCCTGGCTTCACAGGTAAATTTGTGCTGTCATATATCTGACTGACCTTGCAACCCTCAAACTAGTGTGCTGTGGTACGGTCACTACTGCGGTACTGGAAAGCCTAACGCTTTGAGGAGCACATGAAAGTCTAACCTTCTACTTAATGTGCGGTGTGTTGGCATAACGCGAACGGGCGTAGACTCATAAACTCGCTATGTATGTACCCTCAGACTATCTCTAGTTCAAAGATGGACTACAGAACAAAGTGGTATTGTTGCCTGATAGCCCAATCTGTCACTCACAATACTGGCTTACTACCGTTTATATTCCGTCGACAGCTGCACGCGGTATCTAACTTGCCCAATTACATCCGGCGCACGAGACGGAAGTTTACGAGTTAGGCGTGCCCAAAGAACCTCACGCGCATCTCGCTCCGCTCACCGTCGAACTTGGTCCGCCCTTCCACACCCTTGATTTACTAACCTGTGCTCCCTAGCAGACCAAGCCTCAACATAATCTGCGTGATGTAACCAATTACACTCATGGACGCACTAGGCCAACAGCATAGACTCGAATTAATGTGCAAAAGCTGACAGATTTTTCCAATACCCCTTATAATATCTCATTCTATTCCGAACCCCTTAGGGCGGTTGTACCGGAAGTCACCAAAGTATAACAAAACTTGCTCAGTCTACTACCCGTTGTATGACTCGAGACAGGATTAACGGTTAGACCACACACTGTGACAACCTTCCCCCTCAGTGCCGAAAAACCGTGAGGGGCAAAAAGAAGAGTACAGGGTACCCGTTGCGGTTGGGTGAAGATGGGTAGAAAAGGTTCTGTCCAAGTGTTCAGCGACCCGAATGGGTCCCGTGTTATTTCGCAATACAACGATAAGTATAATGTTTCCTTGGGGAGAGAGAGCGCGCGAGAATCGACTTCTGGCAGAGTATGCCTGCAACTTGGCATAGATGCTGAGTGTGTTGCGATCTATCGTGTGTCGGGGGGGACCGGCCTCCTGCTTCAGATGCGGAGATTGCAGACTCTTCAATCGGTGCGGAAGTTCGCAACAGTGCAAGTAAAGCTTAGCTCTTCTCTAATAAAATTATTTAGGTCTGACAGCATCCCATATCATTTACGTCCTTATGACGCTAACGAATGCGCTACACGTATCTTACCTAAGCTGGATTGAACAGGTAATACCCCATTGGTGTCGACGAGCAGAGCTGGTTATTCCTCGGGAAAGTAGAGAGACCTCGTTCTATCGGACCAACTATCGCCTCTGAGAGTCGTTGAACATCGCCATCAAAGGCACCCCGTTATGTGATCGTTCGGTTACAAAGCTTCCCCTCCCATTGGCACTGGAAGCGCGGTGCTCTCAGTTTAACTTTGCAGTTCTTTTCTTCGTCGTCGGCGGACGCGCGCGATCGGTCAAGTACTGTATAACATCTTCTATCCACGCCCTCCTCTGCCGGTCTCTACCTGGGGCTCATCTCTAGCGTCGTCAATGACGCGGTTGGGCATCTCTGTTCTATGCGCGGCCTATCTTAGAAATGTGCTCCGGGTGGCTTCCTGCACGAGTTTCAGGTGGACAACGCACGTGGCGCGTCCCACGGTTCTCTGCCCGGGGACATGTTCCGACCGCAGTGACGTGTTGGGAAATCCGCGAGGATGCTAACGCCTCGTTTCTGTACTGTACATCCGGACCTTTCCCCCGTTGCCTCGGAAATTTCCTAAGACCTGGTCGACGCCAGAGCGAGTCGGTCTTGGCTGAACGTACCTGGCGCCAGTTCCTGAGTACCGGAGGCCGGTAAATGAACCCTCGTACTACTGCTCTCCCTCGTTGCTTGGTGCGAGAAAAGGCAGGAAAGATCAGCGGCCGTGGTACACACCTTGAAGCCCTGTACCCGGGCTGTGTGATCACTACTCCCGCCGCCCGCTCCTCGCTTGCTGCTTGAACGTGAGCCATCAGTGCCAACTCCCACCAGTTGTTCATCGGGCCGGCGCCGGGTTGAGGCGTCCGTCTCGATCTCCCGGGCCGTGCATCTCCACTAAACAAACGTCCGGCTAGAAGCTGTCCTTTGATTGCCGGTCGAGGTCTGTTCTCCATGGCGAATTGGGCACATTGAGGGCCCACTTGACCAACCGGGCCGGTGAGTTGGAGTTCCGGAGGCGGAACCCGACGGCTGGTCTGTGAGCACGCGAGACCGCCCTACCTTGGAAATACGGGTAAGCTTCTTCAGCGGCTACGTACAGCGGCGTACAGCACCTTTTCCAACCGGAATCCAAACTCCCGCACAAATTCAAGGGCATGACGTGACGGTAATAGACCGGTCGCTGACCGTTCTGCTCATCTGTCCGCAGAGGACCGCACTGACTGTCGGTCCGATACTCCTAAGTAGACGTCCAAATCTTCTCCGGGCTCCGGCTTGACAGTACAGACCGGGGACATTAGGTACTCCTTTTAGCTGGTCGAATGCTTCTTGGCATTCCCGGTCCCATTTTGAACGCGTTGATCTTTCTCAGTGTCTTGAAGAACGGCAGCCCGCTCCTCTCGCCAGCTTTGGATTACGCTGAGGGCGGCGAGCTACCGGTCAGGGCTGCTGCACCTCCCGATGGTGGTGGGGCGGTTGCATCTCCAAGATCCCTTGACCTTGGCTGGGTTTGGTTCAATGCCCTCTTCGTCATCATGAAGCCTAGAAACTTCCGGTCTGCACCGCGAAATGTGCACTTCGCAGGGTTCAACCTCATCTGGTGATGACGCAAGATTTCGAAGCAATCCGGAGGTCCCGGGCGTGGTCGTCCGCTTGAGGACGCTTGACGAGCAGTATCGGCGCGATGTACCCTCTTGTCTCTTGCCGAGTAGTTCTCAAACAGCATGTTGATATTCGTGGTTGTCCCCTGCGTTGCGGAGACCAAAAGGCATCACCCGTAACAGTACAAACCGTCCGGCGTGACGAAGGAATCTTTGCCTCGTCCTCTCCGCCATCATAATCTGGGATAGCCTTTGAAGGCGTCCATGAAGCTCATTAGGTCGGACCCGGCGGTTCTTCATCACCATACTGGTGGATACTCGCAGGGGGTACGGGTCAGCGGGCATGCCGGTTGAGGTCCGTGAATCTATACACATGCGCATGCGGGCCGGTTTGGGCACCAAGACGATTAGCTACCCAGTCCGGATAAGCGACCTCCCTGACGTGCCCGATTGAGCTTAACGTTCTGACCTCTTGCCGGACGAACTCCCCTTCTGTCCACCGAGAGAATGTCGTTGCTTTTGCTTTACCGGCCGGAGCGGCCGGTGTTTACTGTGAGGTGGTGGCAGATTGTCGACCGGGCTATCCCGGGCATATCCTGCGGTCCCCATGGCGAAAATATCAGCGTATTCTCTTAGGACTCGACGATCGAACTTCTCAAGTCAGGCGGCAGAGCTGCTCCGATCCGAATGGTCCTTTCGGGGTAATCATCAGACAGACGGATGTCCTCCACCTCTTCTGCTGGTTCCGGCTGCTCCCTGATTGCGGCCTTGCTCCCATTGATTATGGCATTTACCCGGGATGAGCCACCTTCGTTCCTTTGGACTGCCTTGACGTAGCACTTCCGAGCTGAACGGACGTCGCCTCTCAGTGTGCCGACCCCTGCCGGCGTTCGGAACTTCATGCACAAGTGCGGCATGGATATGATCGCCCCGATCTGAGCGATCCCGGGTCGTCCTAGGATTATGTTGTGACGCACGGAGGTTCACCAACGATGAACTCCATTTCCGCCCTCAGCCACCTTGGGGTAGGTGCCAACTTCTACGGGTAACCGGATCAAGCCCTCTGGTTCGATGGTGGGCACGGTGAAAACCGGACAGCTGGGTACGGACCGGGGGTCAGCTTTTTGTCGTCTAATTTCAACTTCTTGAGACGTCCAGGTACACGGACATTACACACTGAACACAACGTGTGCTACCTATCACCTTTCCCGACGTCCACGCCGCTAACGTCCAAGCGTGACGATTAGGCTTCAGTCCTTGGTCGGGGTTTCGGGGGACTTCGTCAGTGAATGGCAATAGGTTTCGGCCTTCAGGCGTTTTATCCGGTCGAGCTTCTTAACAGCCGACCTGCAGGCTGTGGCACCACCTGTGCCGGCCTCCGAGCTGTCACCCCCTTCCCGGTCCTCCGAAGATCAACATGGGATCACCTGCTTGGATCCCGTAGGCCGATGATCATTGTCAGGTTCCTGGGCCTTGTCCTTTTTGTCTCGACCGGTTCTTTTGAAAACTTTTCCATCGTTTGCCCTTGTCCTTCTTTTCCATGAACTGGGACACTCTCCTTCTTTCAACAGGTCTTCAATCACCTCCTTTCAATACTCGGCATTCCGTCCGTAGTATGCCCCGGTTGCGGTGGTACGCGCAGAATTGGAGGTGTCCCGGCCGTCTCGTCCGGGCTCGGGCAGCTGGATCAAGTTATAGCCTTGGGCGTAGTCGAGGATCTCCGTCACCAGGTCGGGTGAGCCTGGATAAGTCCCGGGGCCCTGCTGTTGTCTCCTCGCTTGGGCTCCGGACGGTTTTCGCGGCGGGCCGACCCCGACTCTTGGCGTCGCTTGGCGGAATTTGCCTCCATTGCGTTGGCATGGTCTGTGACCCGGCGGATCGCTTCATCGTATGACTGCGGAGGGTGAACGATGAAGTCCTGATACAGGGCTCCCGCTCGAAGAGAGTAATGTAGAACGTTGATCGCCGTTCTGTCATCCATGGGCTCCACTCTCTCCTATAGCGTTCTTCCATTTGACTAGGAAGTCGGCCAGACTCGCCTTCCTGCTGTTTGGCAGCCTCAAGGTGCGTGAAATGCTTCCGGACCGTTCGGGACATCGCGAAGCGACGAATAAACTTGGTAGAGAGTTCGGCGAAGCACGTGATGGATCCCGGTTCAAGGGACTTGAACCATTCAGCGGCTCGTCCGGAAAGGGTTGAGAAGAAGGCTCGACAAATAATGGCGTCCGACATGCCCATCATAATCATGTTTCCGTAAAAGGAATTGACATGCTTCTCCGAGTCTGTTTTCCCGGAATAATCCTTGGATCCCTGGACCCGGAGATCGATTTGGGTAGGGCTGCTGCATGACGTCGCTAGAGAAGGGAGTCCTCAACAGCTTGGTCTCTAGGACGGGAACGGGGGGTGTCTGCTCCTGCTTCCCCGGTTGAACTCCTGTCGGACTTGCTCCATAATATCACGCGGTACCCCGGTCTCCATGTTCGGCGGGTTGTCGCGTCTGAGATTGCTTCTGGAGGAACTTACTTCCTCCGAGTCTGCGCCGCGGCTGGATGCGGATCGGTCTAGCGACGGCCGCCTGCCTGGCGGTCGAGCTCGGGCCGGGGAGCTTGTAGGCTGCAGCCTGTCGAACGCGCTCGTCCGGGGCATGCGTCCTTCTGAGTGATCGACCGAGCCCAGTCGGGTGTGGGCGGGCGCGACGCTGTGGTTGTGTTGCCTCGGGTTGAGGATTCCATGGCCCCTGGGGTGGCGGCATCCCGCCCCGTCATGATCGCTAGCCCCCGGTCCCGAAGACGGTAGGGGCGACCCGGTAATTGTGCACCGGGCTATACATCGGATGTGGTACATCCCGGGCATCGGCGGCTGGGGTACATCCCGGCATCGGCTGTTGCGGGTACACCGGGGGGTAGAAACGTTGTGCGCTAGCCCACCATTGGTATGCCGGATCTTGATATCCCGGGGCCGGATAAGCGGTTTGGGATCGGATATCATCCCTGAGGCAGCTTCCGCTGGTCCTACGCTGGCCGGATTCTGGCGGTTGGAATATTCCTTCCGGTGGCTGGTTGAGGTCTCCGGGCGTTGACTGCGCTCGTAGGTCCGCTGGGCATCGTCGGCGTTTTCGCCGGTGTTGAAGAAGTCCATGAAGGATACATCTTAGCGAGGACCGGTAAAGACGTGTTTTTTGTACCGGGTCCCCACAGACGGCGCCAAATGATAGGATAAATAAAACACCGTATACTGAAACCGGATGTTAAATGAGACCGTATACAACAGGCCTGAGAGGTTAGGGTGAAGATGACCGGGAAACCTCTGCCTAGCCTCAGCTTATAACAAAAATCCAAAAGTCCTCTCCCACTAGCAATAAATGCAGTATTTACTAAGGTCATGGGGAAACGCGTCCGGTCTTCCGGCATGTCGACGCGTGGGCCACGCATGCAGCCGGGAGATTGGGCTGCGAGGCCATGGCAGTCGTACACGTGTCGCGGGACTTCTGCTTCCAACAGAGCCTCCCTCCTACCGGTCGACGCCCCGGTCTCCGGTCTTCCGCTCTAGGATCCTTGGGCTCGTACCCTTGATAAGAGCACGACCGGGTCAACAGGGTGAGCTTTCCGGTCGCGCCTCGAACCGGGTCACAAGGTCGGGGCGTCGGGTCGGTATTGCGCCCCGTATACCCCGTGTGTATATTCCCCATCAATGACTAATGAATTAGCTTTTATTTTCAAAAATAATAATAATATAATAATAATAATATAATAATAATAATAATATAATAAAAAAAAAAATTAAACTTATATATGGTGTATAGTATATGAGGAGGTAATTAAATTGTTGTCTTTTATCAATCTAATATAAGAGCATCACACGAAGCAAGTTGGGAGAATGCACTACTTTTAATATATGTAATGCTTACATGGATGAGAGATAACAGAGGTGAGAGAAAATTGGGGAAGCTTTGCAATGGTTGAGGAGAATGATAGCATGGTGGGACCCAGCAAGAAAAGGAGCCAAACGTGATAGCCAATCGTGGCTGTCATGTTTGCACCTAGCGGGCACGTGCACTGCACGCGGGCGCACCGATGATTATTATATTCTTTTTTTTTTTAATTTTATTTTAAAATCAATTTTTGCTTTTTTTTTTTGTTGTCTCCCCTACCACATTCTCTTTCTTAATCACTCTTACATTCTCCTCATAATATTCTTAACTGATAATATTGTCTAATGCATGCTCACTGGAAAACGGTTCACAATGTAATGGAACTTGGACGATTGCTTTGGTTAGACGAAAAAAATACATTTGCTCAAAAAATCATGCTTCTCCTATTTTTTAACAAAAGAAATTTAATGTCCCCTTGTAGTTCGCGCACGCTAAATTCAAGAAAATTTCAAGTTCTATCACTTCTTTTATGAAAAACATAATAAATATTAAATAATATATTTAACTATTTCAGTTATAGTATATTTTCTTTTTTGATATATCACCATCCATAATAAATGTACGTCCCACGGGCCAGATGCATCATGCATGCATGCTGGACTTAACTCGGTTTTAGTGAATTTGCAGTTAACAATGCCCCTGTTAGGCACATTAAAAAAAAATCAACTTTTGTATTGATTGGATAACAATAGGCGGCAAATTAAATATCTGCCAAAAAAAAAAAAAAAAAAAAAAAAAAGGATTTGAGAAAAAAGAGAGAGAGGTGGATCGAGATAGAAGCAAACAGGGGGAGAGAGGTACAATATCACCTCTCTGATCTTATTCATCACTAGTTTGTCCCTTTCCCAGGCCTCCTGCATGCATTTTGATCTTCACTTTCTTCTCCATTTTTTTTTCTTTAATTTTTGGATAAAAACTACATTTAATTTAATTTCTTATATTTATATGCTCATTGCGAAACACATGCACTTCAATTTGTTAAAACTTATAAATAATGGTGTATATGAGGAGGTAGTTGTTGTCTTTTATCGATTTAATATAATGGCATGCTGACAGGAAAGCGATTCCCAATGCAATGGAACTTGGATTGTTGCTTTGATTGGATGAGAAAATTACCTTCGCCCAGAAAATCATGCTTCTCCCATTTTTAACCAAGTCAATTTAAATGACCATATAAATTTACGAACGTTAAAATCCAAAAAAAAAATTAAAAAAAATCCAAATTTCTATCACTTCTTTTATGAAAAACATAATAAATATTAAATAATATATTTAACTATTTCAATTATATAAAATTTACATGTCAAGTTCACGTACTACATTCAAATAAACATTTCAAAAATTTCACTGAAATTCAAGAAGACCGGGGTGGTGATGTTACGTTGTTGGGCATGGGTGTTGAAGGTGGTTGCATAGGCTTTTTTTTTTTTTTTTTAAGGTAAGATTTGTTGGTTGAATTGATACTTTCTACAAATGAGTTAATACCCATTTTGGTCCCTCAGACTATTAGGTATTACGCGATTTAGTCTCAGACTATTAAAAGTACCCAATTTAGTCCTTTAACTTGTAAAATCGACTCAATTTAGTCCTCCGTTATAAATGTCATCCAATAACAATTTTTTAGAGGAGCAAAAACGTCAATCACCGTTCCCAACCCCTTTCTTGGGACTTCCCTCGCTGGTTCGTAGTCCGTCGATTGGGGTTGACAACGGCGATTGACGTTTTGCCCCCTCTAAATAACGGTTATTGGATGACATTTGTAACGGAGGACCAAATTGAGTCGATTTTACAAGTTAGAGGACTAAATTGGGTACTTTTAATAGTTTGGGACTAAATCACGTATTACCAAATAGTCGAGGGACCAAAATGGGTATTAACTCTTCGGTGTGGTGAGCATGCAGTGAGCTCTGTATGGCCAGAATTAAGTGGTACGCATTTGAATCTTTACTTCATTATATATATATTGCAACAGGGAACATGCAAGTACATTAGATGTATCTATCTGGCTTCTAATATAGTCACACAAACAAAATCATTCTGGGGAGCAGATCGACAACCTTAGTCAATACAAATTACCAACTGTTTCTGGATATAGATGCTCTGCAATAAGGACAGTCTCCGCAAGTCCGGACCCAGGGGGCGAGGCAGACATCATGGAACTTATGCCCACACGGTAAACAGAACAGCTTGTCTCCATTCAAGAAAGCCTCCAGACAAATGCTACACTCCAACGGGATTGCCTCTAAGTTATTGAAAAACTCAACACGCAGAGACTTGAGTGATTCTTTGGTGAGCCCCGGAGGTCTCTTGATCCTGTCTCTCGAGACAAACTCAACAGGCGTGCCTGTTCTAGCTACCTGATCCCTAGATCCAGCAACCCTAAAGTCATCTTCTGTTGCCAAGTTTCTTCTATTGGTGCTTGTTGAGACCCGATTGCTGCACCTAAAATGGAGTAATAGAAGATCAACATCTGTTATTTGACATAGGTTCATCGCCAGAAACATTAACATAGATGAGTATATCCTTAAACCAACCAAATATAGTTCACAAAGAAAAGTTCAACTCAAGCATAATATAGTAACAAGCAGGTGTATACATAAACAAGGAGGTTCTACCCAAATAACGGAGAAGATTTGTAAAAGCATTCACATAAAAAGGAAATGTAAAACAGATATAATCCAGTGGGACCAAGGACCAACCTGTTTCCAGATAGAGAAATGCCTCTGAGTCTTTGAAGAAGTCTTTCCCTTGCAAGTATGACAGATCCAGGAAGCCCATCATTCCCAGAAATTCTAAACCTATCTCTTATATTGATTTCATTTTCTGAGCTGTTTATGCTTCCCGGTGAAGATGGGCTAGTGAAGGGATCAAGGTCAACTGAGTCATGTTCCTAACCAATATGAGAAGTAAATTCTTCTTGTTAGCTTATAAATATTTGATAGACTGACTTCTATTAAAACACACACACACACACAATAATAGTAATATAGCTTTCATTTTGCCATTCATCACCAATGATCTCAAAGAACTTAAGACAAAAATAAGTGCAAGAAAAGAAGGCAGGAAACAATAAGCTAGCAATAACTCTTAACTCAAGCAAACTTCAATAATGAAGTAGAATGGTTAAGTATGCACATAAATCAACTAAACTTAATATTAGCAAACATTCAAATCTTCCAAAAATCTAGTTATATGAAATCATTAACACTACTAATTTGAAGTCATAATAGTATTAGTAACATCTAAAAGGTCATAAAAGCACAAATTTTGAAGGGCACCATAGATTTTACAAGTACTTAATTTCTTCTTCTTCTCCTACTTAATTTCTTGATTTGAGAGGTTGTTAAGTTTATGTCAATCAATATCACATCACAAATAAAAATCTCAAAGCTAAGTAGCCATGGCCACAGAAAACAAATCAGTTGATTGGGACATGTTTCCCAAGGACCAATTTATCATACCAAAATTGACCTTCCATTCCTTCTTTATCAATTATCATTTCTCCTAATGACCTAGTTGCATCACGAAAATAGAAAAATTAAAAAAAAATTATGTTCCTAATAAAAATAAAATTGTGAAACGCCAAGGATTATATTCAATAATTCAAATAATCACACTATTGAATCATCTATGCATAATATCGTAATTATACGATTTATACCAAGAGATTTGAATTGGCTTACCTGAACAGAGGAACGGTGGCTTAGAATTCTAGACCGCGGAAGGGGGTCAGAGCCGATCAAATCGAGCCTACCGACACGGCGAGCTCCATTGACACAGCGCTGGTGGCGGTGGTGACGGTTACCAGTGATACGGTGGTGGGGAGATATTCGGTCAGGAACGGAATCGGACTCAAATCCGGAGCTTCCCCTACCCAAACGAGTCCTCCTGGTGTAAAATAGCTCCGCTGCGCTCGTCATGCAACGTTAAAATTTGTATATTTCTTTCTGTTATTCTGCATCAATAAAGAAATAATTGAACATACGATGATGTTTATAAGATAAAAATGTAGGAAAAGAAGAAGAAAGAGCTCAGAGCATTCGAGGTAGATTCTACTGATAAGACGTGAGTTAGGAGAATAATACTCGCTTTCCGTCGGAGAAAACGAGAGAAACATCAGTGTTAATGCTGATTCGGATCGTTATAACGAAATATCAAACGTTTTGGGCTTATAAAATTCCTTCTCTTCTTGGCCCATTTTGAAACAAGGGCTGAGATAAATGGACCCAAACCGTGATGCAGCAATTGTTATGCTGTGCAAGCTGGACACAGTTCTAGGTTCATAATTATAAAATTTTATATTCATAATTTTTGAATTTCATATTCACAATTATTAAACTCTATATTCAAAATTATGAATTTCATGTTCATAATTATAATTC
The DNA here is from genome assembly GCA_009835305.1 of Ipomoea purpurea. Lineage (NCBI taxonomy): Eukaryota > Viridiplantae > Streptophyta > Magnoliopsida > Solanales > Convolvulaceae > Ipomoea > Ipomoea purpurea. The sequence goes on along the minus strand of VALG01016070.1, from coordinate 72,078 downwards.
TCTGTGTTAATAATTTTTGAATTTTATATTCACAATTATTGAACTCTATATTTATAATTACAGATAGGGGTTTGCAAATTTTGAAGAATTTTTGGTTAACCGACTGAACCAACAAAGTTCGGTTAACCGTTTTTTAACCGAACTTTTTCGATTCGGTTAATGGTTAAATGAATTTCAAAACTTTGATTAACGGTTAATTCGGTTCGAACGGGTCGGTTAACCGAATTTTTTATTATATATATATATATATATATATATATATATATATATATATATATTATATATATATATATATATATATATATATATATTGCTTAATACTAATATAACTATATAATGACTATGGATGTTTATACTTTGGATTTTTGATTGAAGATTTGAAGTTGGGATAAATTTATTATGATATGTATTTTATTTTAATTGGATTTATTATTTTAGGTGATTTTTAAGATTTTTAAGTTTTAGCTTTAAAAAGTTCGGTTTTAATCGGAAAAAAAAAATCGATTCGGTTAACGATTAAAGATTTGAAAAGTTCGATTAATTTGGTTCAGTTAAAACGGTTCGGTTAACCGATTGAACACCTCTAATTATAGAACTCTATGTTCATAATTTTTGAACTCTATATTTATAATTATGACAATTTTGGAACCGTGTTCACCTTGCAAGGTGGACATGATTCCACAGCATAATTTGTTGTGATGTAGGGCAATTTATATCATGGCCCAGGATCCACATAGCATTATGGACCCTGGATCGAAACAACGAGGTACAGAATTTATACTCGTAAGGTACAAAACTTTATAACACAAAACAAACAAAAATCACAACACAAGACATGCACATGGTATGTATTTACTTATTTTTCAAATATGATTTAGGTATATAAATTGTGTTCATAGGCACAAAATTTTACAACACAAGACACATAAATTCATAACATAAGAGAGAATTACTAATTTATTTCAGGTACAAAATTCATACTCTTACTGTTCAAAATTTCATAACACAAGACACAAAAATTCTTAAAGACATATACACATGCACCAGGGTCCATAGTGCACTGTTTACCTTGGTCCATGTTATAAGGATTGGTGATGCAGAAGAGTAGGGATGGCAACGGCAGCGAAGCAATCATTATACAATGGACCAGGGTTTACAGTGCATTGTGGACCCGTTTGCATGTATGCATGTGTATGTGGCTTAATTTGTGAGTTTTTGTGTCTTGTATGATAAAATTATATACCTTAAGAATGTAAATGTTATATCTTAAAGTCTTAAACAAATTAATAATTGTGTCTTATGTTATAAATTTGTGTCGTGTGTTATGCCAAAATCCATAACTAAAAAATAAAGTGTGCTTAAAGGTCCAAATCCAACATCTTATCTTATTATTAAAATATATTATATAAGTAGTTGCCTCTGTTACTAAATTAACTTATAAGTTTTTAACATAAACCACATGATTAGTTTTCATTGCATATAGTGGTATTTGCAAGTTTTATTTGGCGAGAGCTAAAAATCATCTACATTTTACATATATTTTAATTTCAATTCAATGGATTAATGTACGGTTCGATGTTGATTACGGATGGTGACGGAGCAGGGTGAGGGTTGATCGTAGTCCGTCCACCTCCATCAACATTTCTTAACCAGATAAAGTTTGAGATGAGAAGATTGGCAGCAAGCATTTGGAAATAATCATACCAGTACCGTTCCTCTCATAATATATATTTTGTCCATTCCCGTTTCATTTGTCCCTTTTGCCCTTCAGGAAGTATATGCCTGTGCGAGGATCAGGTACCCAGCAACCTCTGTTTTCGCCGCGCTCGGCCCCTCCACTTCCACCACATTCCACCACTCAACATGTCCTTCTCGTCCTGTAAACATCTCCACTCCCACAATATGCCGCAGGTAACCCCCTGCTCATGCATAATTAACTTAGAGAAAATTAGAGGAAATAACTTGAAACGATCAATCAATAATTACAATTAATATAGTTTAAACTTTAAAAGAAAAGAAGAAGATATAATCGTGACCTAATTTGCAGTGGCCTCCTTGAGAACCAAGTGAGACAAGCAAGTACCATGGATTTGCAGGTCGCAGGAGGTTGTTTGATGATCTTAATAACGACGGATCGTGAGTACGAAGTACGATGATGTTTTACAGTGTGTGTTTTGAAGGATGCAGGCAGGAAGGAATGGGCGTTATGTTATGGTGTCCGGTCAGTAGATGGAATAAACAAATTAAACACTATTTTCCAAGTGTTACATCAGAGGAGGAATCAATTCTCTTCTCTTCATCAACTGGGATGGACGGTGAAGGTTTTAATGGCGTTCGTAAGATCAGAACAGAAGGTATCAGAACGTGAACGCTTTCACCCTTTTTTTTTTTTTTTCTGAGTTTTCCACGTACGGTTATTATCATATATATGTACTTTGGTTCTTGCATGGCATCTTGTCCATAAGTGCCCTTTTTAGAAAAAATTGACGCGTGATGCTGATGCCCACTGTTGTACCAATTTCGTCGGTGTATATTACGAAGAGCCGGAAAAAGAAAAGAAAAGAAAAGAAAATAAAATACATTTTTTATTTTAATTTACACAAAAATTTAAATGTATGTAAAAAAAAAATGCACTACAATAATCCACTTTAATATTAACTTTGATGGGCCTTGGGTGTAGGCGGATTGGGTTGGGGCAAGGAGATTGGGTCGGTGAAAATTGTTATGTAATGGACACGGGTTCACCTCGCAACGTGGATCTGCATCTAAAACGGTGTTGTCGTCTGAATTTTAAAAAACAAAAATGCTTCCTTCTTTGTTGTTTGCCTTCATAATTCGTTCATTTATATTCATAATTGTTGAACTCTATATTCACAATTTTAGAATTCAATATACAAAATTACAAAATTCTATATTTACAATTACAGAATTTTATATTCACAATTTCATAACTCTATATTCAACAATATAACACAGTATTTGAATCTATATTCACAATTTTTGAACTCTATATTCACAAAAAAAAAATAAAAATCATTGGCTGAGGAAACAGTGTCACTAACAACACCGTTATTTCAGACGTGCGTTTTGGACCTGGATCTACCTTGCAGCTGATATGGATAGCTGATAAGCTGATAGCCTAATAAGTACTCTGTAGTCCGTAATAACCTCTGCCAAGCCAAACAGAGCCTAAGACCATAGTTCTCTACCCGAGTACAGTACCACGTCCCGCGCGGCGCGCCCATCTGTTTTTGGCCACAGCCGCCCAGGCCATTGGCCCCTTCAAGCGTCGACCCCGCCGGCCTTACGCTCCTCACCGGCGACGGACTCAGGACGTCACACGTCAGACTGTCAGAGTATGCCCACCATCTCCCTCTTTGTTTTATTTTCTTCTGTGAATCCCTATCCCCTTATTTCATAATCTAGGAATATTTTGCTGTAAATATTTAACTTATGCCTGTGGTTGCTTTAACTATGTAGTTTATCTCAGTATATCCGCCAATTCACCATCCTCATTCCTCGACAAGACGCCGTTGCCACTTGCCAGCCCCGCCTCGCCGTCCGGCTGAATCATAAGGTAATTATTGTTAGGAGAGAAGCAAATGACAAATCTTCGTTAGTGTTTATGTTTTATTTATATATATATATTATATATATATATATATATATATATTATATATATATATATATATATATGATATTATATATATATATATATATTTAAAGTTGAACATTGAAGTCATCTATTAAGTATGAACATTGCCAGTATTCAGTGCCTAAGATTTTTATTTATTTATTTATTTGTTTTGTTTTGTTTATAATGTGGAAAATTCAATAATCATATTTATTGATTTTAAAATTTCAATATGAAGGCTTTAATGTACTCCGTATATGTTTTCATAACTCTTGGAATTTGTTTGAAAGCTTCATCTTGTTAATAAATGCCTAGAAAATGCATTTCTTCATTCTTCTAACTTAAATTTTTTGTCCTTTTTGGGCTATACTTTAATGCAAAAATACCAGGGATTGGGGCTTTCATATTCTGGATAGTACTTAATTTTCATTTACCTTTGCTGCTACTACTATGTCCATAGTTCTACTGATTACTATTTGTGGAAATAATCTGCTACTCGTATTGAAAGTGGGGAAATTTGGGCGAAACTGGGTGATGAATTAAGCCTACTTCAAGTTTCAGATATTGCTAAGCTAGCTGCAACTCCTGCCTGGACTTTATCTGAATGCTTAATGCACAGCTTGCAAAGTTTACAGTATAATTCTTTTGTAGTATTAGATAAAAGACTTAGTATAAATAGAATTTTTAATAATGAAAATGAGATTGCTATTTGTCGAAATTAAGTGGAGCTTCCTGCTAAATTGCTTCCTCCAGCTTGTGGCTTCCTATGTCGACATCTGAGAATCCATTGCAGCTTCTCTTCCAAACATTTGAGAAGGTATCAAATTGCATCCAAACCCATCTCTCTCAATTCCTAAGATTTCCAATCAACCCACACGCCAAGCCGCTCTTTGCTATCTCTACAGCTCCAAAACCTAACCACTTGGCTCCAAGACCTGCCGTTTCTGCTCTTCTCCATCCCGCTGAAGTTTCAAAGAAGGTAACTTTAGCACCTTAAATACATTTGACAAGCACTTTGTTTCTTTCCTCTTGGTATTGTCTGAGCATCACTGCAGTTCTCTTGTCTGTTTTATATGAATTGCTAATTACAATTCATGCTCGTTAGCTATTCAATAAAAGTTCCAGTCAAGATTAATAAAATGCAGTGTTGTGTTCTTTTAGATTTATGTTCATCAAGAGGAATATCGGTGCAAAAAACTACTGCAATGAGCGTGTTAAGATAGAAATGAATAAAAGGATTTACTGCTATGATGATTTTGGATACTGCTTTAGGATCGTGCATTTCATTTTCAGGAATATTTTTACTGATTGGAACTATTTTCTTGGCCTCTCTTAGCATTTGCTCCATATTTTATTTTATTGTATGCTGCAATCAGTCAAAGGTCGCTATTCTTATTGTTATTCCGTTCAGGAAAATTCTGCTGCCAGTGACTAAAGAAGAGCTTGGAAGGGCCACTGGTTTTTCTTCACACTCTTGCAGCTCAGGTCATTCCTTTTGTATGATGATTTTTTTTTCTTGTGTCTTATTCAACCAATACGCTCTATATTCTATTCTTGGAGGTTTTGAGTAAGATGGAGGCTGGTATTTTTCTTTGACAAATCGAGGCTCATATAACCTGATAGACGTGATAATATATTTGTTCATTGTTGCATTCTAGATTTTGTGATGCTCTTAATTGTTCGTCATTTGATTCTATATCTGAATTGTTGATTTCAGTACCCAGAGAAGCCAACAAGGCAACAAAAGAAGGATGTAAAAGACTTGGTACACTACTCTCTTTTCCACTCAGTTTCCTTTCACTTCATCAATTCATAATAGCTAGAAATAAAATCCAGTTCTTCTGATTTGAGATGGAACACTGAATAGTTTCTATGGGGCTATGACTATGTGAAGGTTGATGCCACTTGTACCACCGCCCTTACTATTTCAATTTCTTTATTATTTTCTATCTTGCTTTTCTCATTTGTCAATTGTGAACTTTGTGTTTAATGTCAATTAAGTCCCAAATTCCGAGTTTCCGTAATGTTTTACAAGGACTTGAGAAGGTAAAAATGTAAGAGAGTTATTGTGTCAATTAAATTCATATTTTCCTCTTTCACATGGTTTGCAGATGGCAATCTTTATCTCGCATGTACCCTTGCAAGGACTGTGCTGATCATTTTAAAGAAATTCTACGGTATTCACACCACTTTTTCAATGGATATAAGAGATGTGCCTCCTTTTGGCTTCTCTTTTTGATATCAAAACTCAAAAGTTGGAAGTGAATTTCTATTAAAAATTGTTTTTTTTTTTTGGTCCTTGCAGAGCAAATCCTGTACAAGCCAGATCTCAAGCTGAGTTTTCCAATGGTTGTGTCATGTGCACAATGTCGTTAATAGAAGGTATTTTGCTGTAAATCTTTCAACATTTTCATGCAATCAGGCCTAATGTTGTAGATATCCTATCATATCGGTCTAGAGAACTTATTTTAAAAATTTCTTGCCCATCCTGTACAAGGATATAACACTATCCATAACACTATCCACTGTGAATGCTAATCCCGGAAATTTTTTTCAACAGTTTGGGTAAACTCAATTTCCCTTGTGAACGAGTTGATGCACGGTGGGGTAAGCTGGACTGTGAGCAAGCGTAACTTGACTGCAAGGAAGTAACGGGCTTTGGTAACGAGACATATTCAAGTTTCCGGGAGGAAATGGCGGTGGCTGAATCTCTTGTGTATTCATGTTTTCAAAAACCTAATTAGTAGTTTTATAGATAACCATGGCTACAGCTTCATCCACAGATTTTCACTTACAAGTTAGTATCCTTAAATCTTTTCCAAACAGTAGTAATCTACTGGTTTGTATAAGTTAGATGTGTGCTATTTTTGTTGTAGATGTTCATGTATGGATAATTAAGATTGGTTTATTTATTCCTTTTTGTGAATTTTATCTTGATAAAAAAAATAGTTATTGCATATTATTTTTTAAAAAAAGTTTTCCAATCTAAAAATTATATTAGTAAGGCTTGCTTAAACTTATATATCTTTGTAATCATGCTCTAAGTACAGATCAATACAAAAGTTCCGTGCTACCATTCCATTCCAATTTCCTTGTGCTGTTTACATTAATTTAATACCATCAATAAGCAAATATATATGATGGTACACCACTGCTCGACAATCATTATTCCATGGACCTTGGTCCATACAGATGTGTCCATTATAAATAAAAACGTATATTTTTACTGTACTAAAGATATGTTTTGAATATGAAAATATATTTTATTTACTATAAAATAATGTACATTCAGTACATAAATAATATTTCTGGATATTGCCCTCTTTTCATCACTGGAGATGCCAGATTTTTTCTAAGCAGTTGGAGAGACATAAAGGAGGACAATTGCGGTACCAACGGACGGCAAATTATGCTGTGCATTCGTATGCACTATGCATGGTGCATATGGATGCAGAAACGACGTCGTTTTAATAAAACGCGCGTCTCCCCTTTAAAAAAAAAATCAGGTTCGATTCCTAGCAACAACACGTGCACTTTTTCTTTTTCTTTAGTTAGCCGCCTAGGTTCCGCCTAAGTCGTCTAGGCGCTAGGCACTACTCTACCGCCGGACTAGCGTCTAGTGCCTATTGCAACCATGTTCCTACCTTATTATTTTCCACCGAATTGCAATTCTTTTCCTTCCTAATTCCTCATTCCCAACTAAACACTAGTATATTAAAAATGCTGTAACTATTTATGATTCACAGAAAAAATTACCATTGTTCAATCAGTCGGTAGCTATGGACTACAATCATTATTCTGTGGATCATACTATCAAATAATGTACATTTAGTACACAAATAATATAGTTTTAATATATTAAAAATTATATTATATTTAGGAAAAATATATAATTTGATATTAAAACTATTTTATTTTGTATAATGTACATTTTTTATTACAAAGGAAGGGGGACACCCATACAACCTATGTGCTGAGGCTCAAAACCTAGATCTCCCACATAAGGGAGCAATCCGATACCAGTAAACCACAAGCCACCGGTTGTATAATGTACATTTAAGACACAAATAGTATATTCTGAATATATTAAAATTTTATATTTTGTTACGGTCCACACAACACTATTATTTGCCTGTAGACTATAAGGCCATAAGTCTCAATACTAACAAAATGAAACAACTAAGTGTAGCCAAAGGCCCATATTTGCCCTAATGTTACTCGTCAACGCTAAATAAGCCTAATAATCAATCTTGTCTCTTCACCGTTTTCATTGTTTCAGAATTCAGAATTCAGAATTCAGAAGCGGCAGCTGAAATCCAAGGTAGGCATGGGTCACTCAAACATCTGGAACGCTCACCCTAAGAACTATGGACCTGGATCACGAGCATGGTACTTTTCTCCTTCCCCCTTCTTTGATTTGTCCTGTGTTTTATATTTCGAGAATCTGCCGATCACAATCTGGTTTTATTACCTCAAAACTGTCAAGTACTTTCTCTTCGATTCATCTTATTTTGCTTTGCTCGCTGAGAATATTAGATGTGATTGAAGCCCCTATTCGTTTGATTTTATGCCGGTAGTAATTTCATTTGAGGAATGGATTTATTTGTCGTTGTGTATCCGTTGGACATGCCGTTATTGTAATAGTAAATTTTGTTTTTGTCCGTGTGTTGATTTGGTGCTGTAAACTTAGCTGCGTATGACTGTAAATAAACAGAATGTTAAATCTGTAAGCATGTTTATTGCCATTGTCTCTGTATACAGCTGAATCAAAGGGTAATTATGTTCTGTCTATTTGCACTTCCGATTTTAATCCTACAAAGATGTTAATCAACCTTAAGTCTCTAAATGGATATAAACAAATATGGCAAGATGATTACAAAAGTAAATACAGTTCATATTTTCTTGGAATTGGCCTTTGTTAATTGTTATACCTTCTAGTTTTATGGGTCATAAGCTCTTAAAGGTAAGTAACAATTTGAAATCCAAGAAGAATGAGGGGTTAAAGAGAATTCTTTGCTTGTTGCATTATAACATCATTCTTTGTTGGTATGTAATATTCTTCTATTGTGAATGGCAAGCCGTGTGTGTTGGGAATTCTCATGGAAATTAATCAGAAGTACGGCCTTATGTGCTGCAGAACAGTGCTTCCGCAGCAACGCCAAAGAAATCCGGTTCATAAAGGTTTGCCATTGAGTTCATACTTGTGTATCTTATTCTGTCTCAACCAAATATTAAAGCGTGGTTTGTATTTTCATGGTGATTACTGATTAGTCTTGCCGTTCTTCTGCTGTATGATTTCACTACATCATAATATATGAATGGAAGTTTTGGCATATAATGCCTTCACTGTGTTAACAAACTCTCTTTTCATGCATTATCATTTACCATTGTTACCGGGACTTAAGTTTTACCTTGATTGGCCTTTGCAGTACCGCTAATGGATGAAGGCCTTGTTGCTTGTTAGTGAAGGGAGTATTTTGATCTAGAGATGATTAATGAGGCATGAATTTTTTATTTAGTTCTGTTAACCTGGATTGATCTTTGGAACAATGCTTTTTGTTATGTCTTTGAAAATTTGCCCTATATTTTGCTTTGATAAATGTTTGTTTGTATTTGTAATATATTATCAGTAGTTTCTTTGAGAGATATTACAGTGTATATTAGATATAAAGTTCATTACAGAATTCTAAACTGGATGTACTCTTAGCTTGAAAAAATGAGTTTGAGAAAAAGGATAATATTAATGAGTTTAAAAAATCCCATGTACTTTTAAAAGAATCGATGCCAACATACAGCACGCCCCTTATGACTTATGAGGGCTTGGTTCTGACTGGAATGTCATAATAAAAAAATAACGATGACAATTATAATTATAATTAGAAGTTAATTCAGCAAAGTCCTCTGACTATAGTGATTTTCCACATTTAGTCCTCGTCTTTTAATTGGATGAATTAACCCTTAGATCTATACAATATTTCCAGCATTGGTCCTTCCGTCACCACCGTTATTTTAACGTTAAGTTGAGGGGTAAATTTGTATATGACAGCCTATGTGTCTTTCTCTTTGCTCTACTACACCAAACAACACACCTCTCTCTCTTCATTTACCCACTATTCTATATTCAGCCCTCAGGAATCCACATTTTGCAAGACGAGAGAGCAAGGGCGAAAACATTTTCTAGACAAGAGAGGCAGAGAGCCCAGATCAATTATATTTCCAACTCATTATTAGTGGCCCTTTTGGTTTCTCACTACTAGGGAGCTATTTGAGCTTGTGGAGAAGCCGTTGTTGCTGCATGCAGATGCAGATGGTTGAAGAGGTTGTTTCTCGCCATAATATCACCATTTTTGCGCCGATAAATGAGGCTTTGTAGCGAGATTTGAACTTGGAGTTTAAGTGATTCTTGCTTGAGCCTGGGAATCTGCGGTCTTTGTAGAATCGAATGTTCTTTCACATGATACCTACTCGCATTGAGGCAAAACACTGGCTTTAGGAGTAACCGGGAGCGCATAATTATTTTTGTTTATGCCGCGACTCTGGCGATAAAAATTTCGTAAAGAAGAAGTTGTTAAGATATTTTGTATCAATTAGGATTTTTCATTCATATGTCTTCCTAGTTTTCAGTATGTAAAAGGGCAGTAGACAGTGTACGCATAATCAATAGACAGAGTAGTTTTCTTCCTCATTCTTCATTCCAGACTGCATCTTTATGATATGGTAGAGAGTTGACCGCCGCATAATCATTTGAGTTCTTGATAGACAACCTCAAAATTATCCGTAATTTTTCAACACTGTCACCGATTGTTTCTCCGTCGTCAATCTCCAGCTTTCTTCTCTCACTCAAAATTTTAAAAAATGGCGATGAGACTGAACACTATCAGGCCACTAGCAGTGGTGGTGCTTGCAGTATGGGCGATCGCAGTGGTCTCAGCCCACCATCCAGCACCGGCGCAGCGGTGGATTGTAACAGCATCATCCTCAACCTGGCAGATTGCATGACCTTCGTCACCAACGACAGCACCGAGGCGAAGCCGCAGGGGAGCTGCTTCTCCGACCTAAAAATGGTGCTGAAAACCAAAACAGAGTGCTTGTGCGATGGGTTTAAAAACAGCCCCAACTCGCGCGTCCTCAACGTCACCAAAGCCCTCTCTTTTCTCCCCTCCGCTACCATGTATCCGCTCCCTCAGTTAGCAACAGCGGCTTGAACATCGCCATCATTTCCTCCGCCATTACTACCACCTCAAGCTCAATTGCAGTCACACCTATAAGCATCTAATCAGGTTAGCGCCAGGCGTAGCTCAGGAGACCCACATTCTTCGCAATGACACGGCGGATCCATGCGCCACCACCCGACCGCGGAGCCGCAACAGCATTGCTGGTGGTGTTTTGAGACAGGGTTGGAGAATCGTGTTTGTGATGTTTGATCATAGTTAGGTATAATTTTAGATTTGTGGTGTTGTTGTGAGGGGAAAGAAAAAGCGGGTATTGGTCAGGTTTTGAATTGAATTTGATGATTAAAGATGGAGTATTTTTATTGAAGAGGAGGGGATTTGAGGAAGAAGACTAAGTAATGAACGACCATTTCCCCTTAATTAACACCCAAAATAACAGTGAGTTGACAGAAGGACCGATGGTGGAAAGTTATGATAGTCAAGGTTTAATTTGTCCAAATTAAAAGACAAAGGAACTAAATATGGAAAATTAACGATAGTCAGAGGACCTTTGCTGGAATTATAACTCATTATAATTTAATGTACAGAAAAGAAATATAATAAAATATATAATTACAAAAATAATTAAATGTAACACAGTTAACCTAATACATATATTTCTTAATAATAATGATTTAAATTAAAGAAAAAGAAGTACTCCGCAGTAAATATATTTGGGAACTTTAAAAGGCTATGATTTGGCAGGGAATTATCATTGACACATTCCTTTCAAAGTGGAAGCTAGGATGTAATATAACTTGAAATAAACATGAGATTTGTAAAATCATTGATGAAGTTGGTAAAACTCTTGATTGAATGTTTCCCTAAAATTTGTGTAGTCAAGGAATAATTTTAGATAAATTAATAAGTCAAGAATCAAAATTAGAAATAAGCATAATCAATGAACCATTTTAAGAATGAACTTAACCCACTATGTTAAATTATACTAGTAAAGAAGTTTTTCAATATGTTAGAAAATAAAATAAAATAAAGAAAAAATTATACTTTTTGTCCTTAAATTATAAGGTAGTATCAATTTAGTCTCTAATTATTTGAGTTGTAAATTTAGCCTTTTAACTAGTCACCAATAGTGACTATTTTTTTCTCATTTTGAAATATATATTAACGATTAAAAAATACAAATTTTATAAGTGACTATTTTATGGAACTCACAAATCACCAATAGTGACTATTTTTTTTTTTTTTTTCATTTTGGAATATATGTTAACGATTAAAAATACAAATTTTATAAGTGACTATTTTATGGAACAATTACACACCTTGTACTTCATCAATCGCCTTGGAGGCAGCTGCATTCTTGGAAGCATGGAGGAATGTCCATCACATTGAATCCCCCCAAGTCGACCACCTCTTGGCATCTACAAGCTAAATGTTGATGCGCGATCGACAAAAACACGGGTTACTTGGGATTGGGAAGCATTATTAGGGACTCAGATGGTCTGTTTTGTTGTTGAGCTACAGATCAAATGGAGAGGAGCTTACTCGTCTACGCTTGCTGAAGCTATAGGAATCAGAGAGGCACTTACGTGGATTGAAGTCTTTCATCAATCATGCAAACTAATGTGGAGTTTGATGCCCTTTTAGTCATCCAAGGACTTAGAAATGTAAACTGTATTTCCTCTTTTGCTTTTAGCTGATGATATTAGGAAATTAGCTGATGAGTTTCAATCTATTAGCTTTGTGTTTGTTAAACGATCCGCGAACAAGACTACCCATTTGCTTGCTAGGGAGCCTTGTCCATAGCCGATCGTTGAGAGTGGTGGAATACCCGCCAGATTTTCTCTTTGATGTTCTTGCTGTTGATCTTTAGTTAATGAAGTTTCTTTGTTTAAAAAAATAAAATAAAATTAAGTGACTATTTTATCTCTCTAAATGAAAAAAAAAAAAAAAAACTTATGCATATTTTATAATTTAAGGAACAAAATTAATATTTTAAAAAAAATTAGTATCTATGTATTTCAAAATTTCAAAAATATTAGAGATATTTATGAAAGAGTTCTACTACTCCCAAATTATTACCCTCGAAATTTATCTCTGATGTCTGATAAGCTACTTTTTTCATTGAGGAAATACTATATGTACTCTCATTTTTTATTCCTAATCTTTTATTCTCACACAAAAAATATTAATGTAGACACTTATATTGAGACTTACATGAAAAAAGAATATTTTTTTTATTGTATGCAAAATCAAAAAGTAAGAATTGATAGTACATATATAAAACTTTTTTTATGTGAGTCTCAATATTAAATATCTATATTAAAATTTTTGTGTATCGAGTAAAAATTTGTCTTTTGTGAAATTCGTGAAAGTAGAGGAGTGACTAAGGTTGGGGCCCACAGGGCACAAAAACTGTGGATGCAGCGACGCACAGCGGTTGGTCATGGGTGGCATCACAATGGGCCCTCACCCAAATACAATCAACCAACTTATTCTCCTTCCACGTCTACTCCATCATCGGACCACTCACTTATTTTTCACTCTTTCCATCGTGTCTCTTACTCTCTTATATCTATAGTTTTTTTTTTTAAGAAATATCTATAGTTTTTGAATGCTACTGGTTCTATTACAAAAATATCTATAGTTAAATAATTTAAATTAACAAAATTTAGTTTTAAAATATGAAATATATTTTGTCCGATTAATAAATACTTCTTACTTTCCATTTTATTTGTCTAATTCAATGGGCCACAGTGGAAAGGGTATTGACTATTTGTACTTCAGTAAATTGAGAAAATAGTTATGCACAGATATTACACTGTAACAAAGTCACTGGGTATTAAAAAAAAAGAGTAGAGAATATGATTATAGGGCAGGTGAAGTGAATGCTCAAGTACAAGTGGACCTCCGATCCGTTTGCTTTTGGTCTCTTTTAACGACTCAATAGCCGGCCACCAAAAATATCTTTTACTCCAATGAATTAAAATCTTTTTTCTCCACATGCTTAGATGTGTGATGTGAGATGCAGGACTGCAGTAGTAGCAGTATTGTAGTCTCAGACAGTCAGACTTGAGGAATCTATAACCTTTACGCTCCATCAAAACAATTGGAATTTTTCGATCATTTATTTACACCATCTTCCATTCCTACCCACCGCATCCATATACATTTCCAATTTATTCATCCCCGCTGCCAAAGTTCAGACTTTGATTTCTTCTTTCAAATACTACTTATTAAATCATTGTGTTAAAAATATTATTTATTGAATCATTGTGCTAAATTTGTGCGGACTCTAATTTGTACTCCGTCCGTTAACATAGTACCGTAGGATCACCGATTTTTTTTAACCTCCAAAAATATCAACTTAGGAGTTGATTTTCTAAGGTTTAATTATATTTTAAAATAAGAATAAAAGTGGAAAAAAAACCCCACAAAATTTCATAGCTATTTTATACTCCGTAGTTTTTATGGAAAATTGGAAATTCAATTCCTTGTTGTGCTTCAGAGGAAGAGTCTGAGAAGCTTAACGTCGTTTCCTTGCTGCTGGTACGCATAACTGCTCTCTGAAGTGGTGATTTCCGACTCCCCCGACGGCGTTCCGCTCCTCCGACTCCTCCTCGCCGTTTGCCGGTTTACCTTCCCTTCACTAGACATCCTCGCCGGCGGCATCCCTGTCCTCAGCCCCAGATCTAGATCGTCAATCACAGCTCTTACACTCGCTTCTTGCGGATGGAACAATTTCGTACCGTCGGTCTCCTCCTCCTCCGATGCCGCCGACTCGCCTGCGAAATCCGACGGCGGCGCGTGCAATACTCCGCCTCGCAACACCGTCTCCACCGCCGTCTGGCACAGGTGCCAGTTCCCTGTCCACAGCAGTCCCACCGCTCCGTGCACCGGGTTCACCGTCCGTCCACAAGCTTCAAATAGCAGCGATTGGAACAACGCTGCATATATATATATATACACAAAATCTATAATCTATAAATTGAGGGGTGGGTAATTAAGCAAATAAATACCTGGTCTCTGGGAGGCGGGGACGGAGGAGAGGAATGACATCAGCCCGGCACGGCCGAAGAATTTAGCGACGAAGAGAGTCGCATTAGCTTGAGCTTGAGGAGTTATAATGCCCTGGAGGCTTTCTCTCAATATGCAATTCTCATTGCAACCCTTTCGGAGAATCCGGCAGCCGTTGCAACTCATCGCCGGCGCATCTAATAACTAACAATCACCGCCCAGCTTAATCAGCTCGATCGCCCTCAATGTTAATCTATCTAAAAAGAAACAATAATAAGTTGCTTGAGAAGCAAGAAACGATAGATTCAGAATTTACAGATAGATAGATGGTAATAATGGATACGGAAGGTAGGGTGATTTATAGATGGAGTGAAGACTGAAGAGGTGAGGGATTTAACTAGGGTTAAAAATTGAGCATGGTTAGGGTTATGGAGGGAGAGATGAGAGATGTTGAAGAAGAGTACGTGGGAGAACGCATGGAGAAGTGCGTGGGAGAGTGTTCCGAAGTGTTTGGTGATAGCGGCTCCGTGTTTCCGCGAATGGGTCGGGGACTCGGGGCACCGTACGTTGCTTTCCAATCTTTTTTCACCGCCTGCATATTTTTTTTTTTCCAGATCCACTTTTCCTTTCTTTTTTTCCCCTTCCCATTACTCCCATCCTTCTTCAGTTCTTCTACCAAAAACGTTGAATCCCCAACCCCGATGATCTAGTGCGTACAAGAGATCTGTCTACTTTAAGTATTATTGCGAGGTACTCAGGTTGGACTTTTAATTGGGAAGTTGTGAGTTCGAGCCTCAGTAGAGGCGTTATTTGCTCTTTGCGTTTCAGTAAATTGAGAAAGTATATAAACAGATACTACATTGTAATAGAGTCAATAGCATTCACAAAAAAAATTAAAAGTATTATGGTTTTAAAAGTATTAATCACGTACATATTTAACTAAAGTTACTAAACATGAGTAGATATAATACATATGATTATTAGGTGTGTCAAAATATATCTGATAATGCATTTAAAGTAACAGAAAAAGACAATATTTGTGTACCAATAATAATAAGACTTTTTTTTTTTTTGAAAGAAATAATAAGACTTTATTCTATTCATCTTTAATTTGATAGAACAGGTTGGTGGTAAGATGATTTGTAGAACACGATGGGGCATCTATCATATGATAGCATGCAATTAAGAATGACGAAGATGAGGCAGACCACCCATATTTGATACGCAGTATTTTCTCATCATCATCCTATGTTGATTTCTATAATGGCTTTCGTAAGGGTGAAAATGATTGATTTGTTGACTCATTTTATTCTATTAGTATTTTTATATATGTTAAACTTAGTGATATCAATGACCTTAATTACCTTTAACCTAATTGAGTGTACTTGAGGAACAATATATAATTAATTATTTTTGTATAAGGTGTATGTTAATGATTTTTGGACACGACTCTTTTTACATTATAAGAATTAACATGAGCAATTGTTGAGAAATAGGAAAACCTATCATTTTCGGGCACATTCTCCTACCCAACGAACTGCAAGGATAAACTCGTCATAAAACATCGAAATAGGAAAAATCACATTGTTGTGTATTTTATTACACTATTGGTGCATGTTGTCAACACTGTTGGTGTATTCTGGAACCCGACCGCTATAAATGGCCACTGTAATTACCATAACACAGGAATACACCATTGGTGTGTTTCACTGCGGTGTGTTTTATTACACCATTGGTGTATATTGTCAACACTGTTGGTGTATTCTGGAATTCGCTCGCTATAAATGACCATTGTAATTGCCATAACACCCCCACTTACTAAAACGCGCAAAAATCCTCAGAATTACCACTGCCGTTAGATTAAACTATTTCAACGACACAGATACGACCACACGACCACACCTAATGACATGACAACATATGAGCATAAGGGCGCGATCCGGTGAGAATAACCGTTCAGGAGAGAAATAAGAAGCATGCTAATCATCTACGTATCTAGATCAACGAATCAGATGTAATTAAAAAAAAAAAAACGACGCAGTGTTATTTTTGTAAATAACTCAAACTTTGGTGCAATTTTATTTTAACTTCAACTTTGGCAAAAATTGTTTACACTCGCGATGATATATACTATAAAAATGTTGTTAGCTAGAGGGGAGCTTTTTAAAAAGGATTGAAAGTTTAATTCACTATATATGGGGATCGGAGTGCTAATCCCTCCCACTAATTGGCCAAGTAGTATCACTAATGCCCTTTCAACATCATCTAAAGTTGTCATTTTTTGTGGAAACCTTTGGGAAAGATTCCATCCCCTTGTATATTGTAAATGTGGTTTGTGATGGAACTTATGACTCATCCCACTATATCATTCACAAAAAGCCTTTCCCCACTTTCCCTTCCTTTAATATATATCGCATTCCTTTTCTCGTATATATACATTTATGTGATTCGTGTTTTTATTTTATTTTTTCAATTTTGACCTGCATGAGTTTTAAGGATTAATTGTTGCACAATTCAGTCTATTATCAATCACGAGTATATCTACAATCTCTAATGGAAATTTTAAAAATTTTGGTGTAATTATTAGTTGAAACAAGTTCATATTATTTTGATTTTACCAAGGACCTTGTAGTCCAATGGCACCAAATTGCTTCTTTATAAGGGAGGTTGTGGGATTAAGCCTGGGCTTTTTGTGTTTCAATAAGTTGAGAAAGTAGTTATCAGCATTATAATAGAGTCAATAATATTAAAAAAAATATTATTTTGATTTTAATATTTTTTTTCCTATTTTACCCTCTATTATGTCCAATGTTACAAAATACGCTAGGTGTCAATAGGCGCCCGATTAATTATTTTTTAAAAAAATTTTAATTAATTTTATATTTTTTATTAAAAAAATTAAATTAAAAATTGTAAAAATTCACTAATAAAAATAAGGTTCTCACCAAGATTATGTGGTTTAATGGATACCTTAGGTTGGACTTCTATTTGGAAGGTTGTGAGGTTGAGCCTTAGTGGAGGGGCTTTATCGGTCTTTTTGGTAGATACTACATTGTAATAGAGCCAGTACCATTCAAAAAAAATACCCCAACTGGTTCAGCTTTAACTTTTATTATTTTTAAATTACTCATTAATTTTCATAATAAAGGTCTTCTATGGTAGAGTGTATTAAAAAATATAATATAAAATCACACCGGTTATTCAAACATTTATGCCATTGATCATATTTATCATTTATGGGTTCTTAAAATATTTATTTTTATAGAAATTTATAATATTGCATTGATATACGACATGATACCAAATGATATATACTTTGATAAATTTTGAAACACTAATTTAATAATACACATTGTGCATTAAACTATCGGTGTAATGCGTGTGGTATGTAACTAGTAAGCTAATATACATGAAAACTCAACTAATTGAATAATTAATTTGGTAATTACATTTTGATTAAGAAATGAACCAATATGGATAATAAAATAATAATTTTTATGATGTACGACATAAATCTTAGTTATTGAGTTCTTCTTCCTCCCATCTTAAAACTTCTAATATATTGACCTTGAAGAGTGAAATTCCTTCAATTTAATATGTGTAACTACAAAAACACTTGAGAACAAATTAAATAAACTAATTTATGACCATTATATTATCAAAATCAATTCTTAATTAACATCAATAAAGGCAAGTTGGAATTGAATTTGCTTTTAAATTAATTAATGCTCTATCTAAGTAATTAATTAGAGTTTGTGTTAATTAATTAGTATATATGTTAGTTTGTCCTAAGGTGAGCTGGCTCCAAGGTCCAAACTCATTGGAGTAGACAGAAACACAAGGCTAAAGCTGACTAGGTAGCATTATTAACTAGAAGATCAAATCAGAACAGCATGCAACTATGCAAGCTAGCTAGTCTCCTGGAGTAGGAACAAATGTACGTGAAAATAAGGAGCGGAGGACTACTATGTATGCAGCAAAACGTAGTTACCAAAGCACAGATTGTGGGTTTGGATCAGACAAAGACAAAAAAGATTCATTGAAGATAGAGTTCTCCATTTGCAACGTAACGTGCCGACTTAAAGAGTACATAAACAATTTAGTTATTATAATTAAATATTTTTATTATATTATATTTTAATATTAATAACTAGTGAATTTTATTATTTTTATTACTATAAGTAATTTAAATATTATTATTATTAGTTTCTAAAAAATTTTAATAAAATAATAAGTAATAGGTACTTGCATTCGGTAGATCGGCGAGAATAATTAAATTTTGAAAAAGTCCATCTGTTGTTAGTTGAGACGGAGAATGAGTAAAGATTAACAGTGTTGCAAAAATCGCGCCTAGGCGGCGATTAATCGGCGCCTAGGCGCTAGGCGGTCGGTCACCGAGGCACCCTAGGCGCCCGCCTAGGCGCTCTAGGCGATCCCCAGGCACCTAGAGGGCGCCTAGCGATTTTTGCAACCTTGGTAAAGAATGCAAAAGGTATGGTGAGTCAGGTCGAGGATGTAACTATCCTGATCCACCCGACTTATTAGCATCTCTATGTATTCCTTAATTAAAGAATGATGACCCCACAAAGGACCTTATAGTTCAATAGTACATCCAATATACCATGTTGCTCCCCTATGTGAGAGGTGATATGTTCAAGTCTCAGTGGATGCATTTAATGTAATATTGAGTATCTTTGTCTTACCTATAAATAAAATAAAAAGGAATGACGACCCCTCATCCATAATATGATAACATTTTATTAGTAATTATATATATTTTGTTGTTATCCCTACTTGTTACCAAGGGCCACAAGCCCCTATTATTTAAGCGGAGTAACACCCAAAATGTTGGACGATGTATTCTAGGCTTGTTTCTGGATTCGGCTTATCTGTTTTCTGCCTATATTATACATATTATTGTAGAAATAGGATTGTATACACCAAAAGATCACGTTTCCATTTATCTATTTATTTGCTTACCCGTTTCAAAATGTTGGAAATTTAATTTTCTTATTCTCTCAAAAAGTTAAATCCCCAACCCCTAATCCAACAGAGTATTATTCACTTTGAGCATATTCCCGTACTGCGACGGTTAAGGTTCGAATCATGATCTTTTCTTCCAAATATTGTATACTGAATCAGTGAGTTAGCATAAATTTAACTTTCTAGCTTGGAAGTGTGTTGTAGAAACTCATTCGAAATATGATATTCTACAAATCACCAAGTTGTTCTTCTATATGGGAGGTTGCGGGTTCAAGCTTTAGTAGAGACGATATTGAATTTTTGTGCTCCAGTAAGTTAAGAAAGTAGTTATAAACAATTAAACAGATATGACCGTGTAATAGTGTCAGTAGTATTAAAAATTGGCTAAAGTGCATCCCGCACCATGAACCACTCTCGATCATTTTCATGCCGCAACCATGATCTTTAATAAGTGATATTTAGATACATAAATCATTATTTTTTTGTCGCCTAGAACTTTTTATAGGTTTCTCTGTAATCCTTATGACATGGCACGGTAATAAGCTGACGTGACCTTATTTCTTAGTCATGTAAGTATTTTTTTATTTTTTATTTTTTATTTTATTATTAAAAAAAAAAAACCAAACGATTTCCTATTTCCTACCCCAAACTCTAATTCGGTATGGTCGGAAACGGCTTTGCGCTGGTGGTCGCCGACACCTCTGCCATGCACAACATCCTCGTCCACAAATCCAACTAGGATAAAATCATGATCTTCGATTCTCACAAGCTAATGGGCGCTAGCGGTGAAGCCAACGATAGAGTTCAATTTACAGAATACATTCAGAAGAATGTAGCGTTGTATTAATTCCACAACGACATTCCTTTGACCCGCTCGCGAACTTCACCAGAGCCGAGCTTGCCACTGCCTTGTGAAAGAATCCATACTTTGTGAATATCCTCCTGGCTGGCTATGATAAGGAGACATGCCCTTCTCTATACTCTGTAATCGGCATCAAATGCAAGGATGGAATCGTCATGGGTGTGGAGAAGCTGATTGCTTCGAAGATGAATGTTGCCAGTATCTAATCAGTGAATCACTCCGTTCATCGCCATTCCGACATCGCTGTCGTTGGATTTGCTGCTGATGTAGGCAAATTGTTGCAACAACTAAATCTGAAGCAACCAGCTATGAGAATGTCTATGGTGAACCTATTCCAGTGAAAGAACTTGCTGAAAGAGTTGCTAGTTAATAATTATGTACATTTATGTACACTTTTGATGGATTTAATTCCCCGGGTATCCCGAATTATTAAACCCGGATATATATGTGTACGAAATAAGTAATTAGACACAAGATACAATAAGGTCGCAGGGACCGTAGGCCGCAGAGGACCGTATATTTGTATTGATTGCCGCTAATAACTATTACAAGAATGTAATACGGACAACAAGTGCTAGAAAAGAGCAAACTTAGAATCAGTTGTCTGTAATCAATCAGAAAGAATCCCCCTGTGTTAGGACCACGAGGGAGCCATTTTAATACTACTCCACCCCAACCATACCTAGAATCGGGGGTGGTTTGATCACCATCTTGACGGCCACTTAGGGACCGGGTTCCAAGGGGGACCGACTCGGCACGGCCGAGGCGCCGCATGCTGGCCTAGCCAGTCCATCGACCTCGGCACGGCCGAGTCCAATCGACCTCGGCATGCCGAGCTGCCGGGCCGGCCTGGCGAGTCACCTACGGACTGGCCCTCCAGCGGCCAGTCCGTGGTGGTGGGTTCGGGTGTGCCGAGCCCACCGTGCCGGACTCACCCAAGGCCGAAGATGCCTCGGCCGAACTCGGCCACGGCCCACTTGGCTGGCCGGGGCACTTCTCGGGCCCGTCTCT
Source organism: Ipomoea purpurea (assembly GCA_009835305.1). Taxonomy (NCBI): domain Eukaryota; kingdom Viridiplantae; phylum Streptophyta; class Magnoliopsida; order Solanales; family Convolvulaceae; genus Ipomoea; species Ipomoea purpurea. The sequence goes on along the minus strand of VALG01016070.1, from coordinate 50,402 downwards.
CTGGTCGGTTTCCGCTCCGGGTCCAATATATCCCATCAACTTTATTGGTGGGCTCAGGCCTTTTGCGTTGGGGTGATTCTTGAAGGATATGATAGAGATGGAGCCAGTTCGTCGTAATGCTTGACACCTTCTTAGGAGTTTCTTATAGGTACTCCTTTGGTGCTGCCATTGAAAGCAGGCACAGCTACTGAAATTGAAATTGAGAAAATTTGGAAGAACCTTTTTGGCCCTCCTTATGCATTCTATTCTGGTGCTTAAAAAATAAAAAGTTGAAGCAAAAACGCAAGGCGAACAGAAAACCAGTAAAGCAGAAATTGAAAAACCTTCTAACCATAAGGACCCGTCATTGAAGAAGTTAATACTGAGAAGAAGCTTCCGACTGATGATGAGCCTGAGCCAGGGTGGGAGGGCGTAAAGGAGGAAGACGACCACCGACTAATGTGTCCAACAACCCGAATTCCTATACCCCCCTATTGTCATACATTTGAGAGGTAAAGATTGAATATTTGAGCTCTCAGCTCAGTCCCAGGCATGAAGAATGAAAGTAGGCTTTGCGTCAAGGTAGATAGTCCACGTCTGACAGCAAGAAAACAAAAAAAAAAAAAGTCCATGTCAGCATATTGATAACCTATAACGGTAGACAACCCTATAAAAGTTCTAAAGCGAATAAAAAATAATTTATGGATCTAAATATCACTTATTAAAGTTCTATGTGCGGCATGAATAAACATCAAATGGTTTCAGGGTGCGGGATGACACTATTAGCCTTAAAAGTTCTGAGTATTGCTGCAATGTTAATGCGAGTCAATTAATAAGGAATCTTTGTTTAGTGCAAGGTATTTCCAAATAGGGTTTTCAAGTTTTCTTCAAAGCCATCGCATGCAGGACAACCTGGCCCAAACCAGCAAATTATGTTGTGACCCGGGTCCACTTTGCACAGGTGAACCCGATCCAAAAACGGTGTCGTTTGCGTCAAAAACGACATCGTCTGAATTTTTTTTCTAAATTGCTTCTCTTCTTGCTGTTAACTTATTGTTTTATCGTCCAAAATTCATTTCTCTATATTCACAATTTTTTAACTGTACATATATTCACAAATATATAGTATATTATATAGTAATATATAGTAGGTATATTATATATAGTATATATATATATATATATATCATTGGCTGAGGAAACAGTGCCACCATGACAACAATTGCAAAGTAGGAATTCTGTCAATTATACTAGACAAAAATGTGTGCCCATGAGACGGGTTGGATATGAAAATATAGTACTTATATGGAAAAATTGTAATACTAATTAGAAATAAAATGTTTGTTACATATAAAAAAATGTAATACAAAAAAAAAACATATCTTTTACATTTTGATTGAAAGTATTACATTTTTCCTCAAAAAGTATTGTCCTTAATCTTCATTAATATTACATTTTTTAATTTAAATATTGAGTTAATACCCAAAATCGTCTTCGACTATAGTGGTTTTTCTCAATTTTGTCCTAAAGATGACTTTGGTGACTTAATGTAGTCTCAGAGTTTTGTGTTTTTACTCAATTTCGTCCCAGACTTTTGTGTTTTTGCTCATTTAGTTCCCCCATTTGTTATTCTGTCCATTTGTTGTTAAATAAATAGACAATTCAGTAATTTTAATATTGACATCTCTTTATTCATAGACATGTGAAGTGCGAAATCTTTTTTTTTACGAATTACTCCCAGAATCACTTCTAAAGCTGCGAATATAAAATTTGATTCGTAGGTCTGAGAGTAACTCTGGGTGTAATTTCGTGTAAAGAAAGAGAGATTTCTCACTTTGCAGGTTGAAAGTAAAGAGAGGTCATAAATTGAATTATTGAATTGTCCCTTTATTTAACACCAATTTGACGGAATAACAAACGGAGGACTAAATTGAGCGAAACACAAAAGTCTGGGACTATATTAGGTCATCAAAGTCGTTTAGGACGAAATTGAGAAAAACCACTATAGTCGAGGACAATTTTGGGTATTAACTCTATAAATATTACATTTTCATTTGGATTCGACTCACCCAACGGAAGAATCATTTATTATACTATGCAATATGGATAATGAATAAATCTTTTTTTTTTAAAGTAATATGCAGCATATATTAATCAATCAAAGCCGAAACAAAATCAAGAGGAACATCCTCCCACATTGAAGAGTTCGCCTCCACAGAGGCTACCTAAACTAACGAATGAGCTAAAACATTTGAAATACGGGGAATGTAAATAACTGAACAAGAAACTAATAAGTTCATCAAGTCTCGAACATGCTGAAACAGCTACACCATCATAAGTGCGAAACTCAATCGCTGAATTAACAAGAATGTGACATAGGATTCGAACAGTCTTTCCGGAGCAATATGAATAATGAATAAATGTCTATTTTTAATATACTAAAATTTATTATTTTCAATATATTGAAGGTTCATTATATTACTTGTATAGTGAAGTTTCGTTATTTAATATTATACTATATAAATAATAAACTTTTATTACACAAATAATAAAGCTTAAGAAAAGAAGGTTTCAATATATTTAAAATGAGTATTTAATATATTAAAAAAAAATGGTTACTTTATGTTAGTAATTCACCTTATTGAAAAATTTATGTTAGTAATCACCTTATTGAAAAATTTATAATAGTAATTTGAGAGTGAGGCAGAAGAGCTATTAGACTAGATCTCTCTATACATAAAGTTTGGTGGTGTTGGACCGACAACAAAAGGCTTAGGCCATCCATGATCCATCCTAGCTACAGAGACAAGGTTATTTGATCTGTTGTTTCCTTCATTCTTTGATGGATTGGAAAACAAAGACAAAAACTAGTTTCTTAATTAACATACTAATAAGGAAAACCAGAAAACACCCAAAGAAACTACACATTGATGCTGCTAAGAAACTGAATGCCTACCCTTCTTAAAGGTGAGGATTTTGCTTCTTCCATGGTGGAGCCAAGGCTGTCTGATGAATCCGAGCCGCTGTTCTCCCCGCCGCCCTGTCTCCGCCGCCTTTGCTGCTTGACCACATTCTCGAGAAGATCCTTTTCGACATTAGCAGGCCTTTCATTTACTAATGGCCGCCTTGTCAGCATTACTAGTGCTCTTAACTCTCTCCGCTGCACTTGTATTCCCAATCGCAGCGCAGCCAGCCTCGCTCTCAAGCTTTAGCTCGTCCGCAGAGGCTACTGCGTCCCAGTCTTCTTCTGGATTAGTCGCCACGGATCTTGAACTCCCGTACGAGGTGCTGTTGAGGTCCTTGATGGCTTTGGGAAGATCGGGAGTGCTGCAACCAGAAGATGTCCATTGGCCTTCAACTTGCTCGAAAACAGAACCTGTACGATGAACTCGCATAGGCGAGGTCTCGTCTGAAAGCGTGCATGCAGGCGTCTACCGACAGCTTTTGCAGTCATAGCCTGCAAATTCTCTTCCGCTCGCTCGTTGCTGATCCCAGGGTGCCTCTAAAGCAATACCACGTATTAGCGTACTACTGACTCTGTTACATGCGTATCTGTCATAACTACTTCTCAACCTACTGAAACACAAAGAGTCAATACCGCCTTCACTGGGCTTAAACCCACAACCTCCATATGAGAGAGCAACTTGGTGCACTAGACCACAAGGTCGTTGGCACTAGATTAGCTGGTTGTTATTTTGGGATTTTGTATTAATAGTATCTTAAGAAAAGGGTGGGGTGAAGAAATCAAATCTCACCTTGAGGTACATGTCAATTGCACGGTAAAGTCCATCGTGAGAAGGGCGGGGAAAGCTTGAAACCATCTCGGCCAACACAACAAATGTTGTGGAGGGCAGATTGGGGTCTTCTGCAATCCAGCAAGGTACCCATCTACTAACTTTGCCACCATCAGTTTTGATGCTTCGGATAAAATGCCTGGCGGCTTTCGAGCAATGGTTGATCTCACCGCAAGTTTCTAGTGGAGTTTCATCAGAGTCTTGATCACGCAACATAAACTCTTTCAGCATTTGCTGGACAACGTGGACATCGTACAGGCTTGGTCCCCATTTGAGGCTCGATCAGAAGATCATTCACGGAGGCCTCCTCCAGTTGATGTCCGATTCTTTTGACTAGTTCCCCCTTGGTATGTTCCCCTAAATCGAGTGAAATGGATAGTTTCAACAATTTGAGTAAGAAACCACAAGAATGCTACCTTTCTCGGGCAGGGCAGAAGCCACACAACTGGTAGCCAATATTGAGCGACTACTCATCGAGCATCGTTGTTCTGGATGACACCCTTGCCAAAGCCTTGCAACTTTCTCGAAGCATAAGCTTTCAGAGCTTCTCCGATGACTTCATCAGAGACAATCCCTTTGTTCTTGATACTCAGTTTATATGTATGCCTAATTCAGTTAGACAAGTTTCAACCCACCAATCCTTTGGCACTCATCCGGCTTCTTTGCACCATCAAGTTAGGATCGATGTCATTATTCTCCTCGTGAATCTTTTTCCGGTTATATGTATAGGACCAATCCACCTTGGAAACATCAATAGATGCCCTGGAAGCTATAGCTTCAACGCAATGGCCGACCAACTTCAACTCTCACACATAGGGCAGTGAGATTTTGTGGTTTGAAGAACTAATTATCGAATCCTTCCAGCTTTTAAGTATGCTCGAGTTCAAGAAAAACATCAATCTTGTAAATGAGGTTTCCTTTCTCGACATTTTCATTCATTTCCAGATACTCAGCAGCACACCGCGCTGCAATCAGATTGTAAGCATTCAGGTTACGGTCATACCATAACAGAACTTGGCACATATTTCAAAGGCAGTGTGCCCTCCGGGAATGTCACGAATGTGCACTTCATCACCGTTCCCTCATTTGAGTTCGTAACCAGCTTTTGCAAATGAGCACTCTGGACAGAGAGGAAAACTGCAGCACCAGCTTTGGGCAGTCAAATCAGTATCAAGTATTCTCGCATAAATTGAATTCATGGGGAACGTATCGACAGGTCAAAAAGGGGATCGGGAAAACGGTTCCTTTGAGACATCAATATATGTTGTAGAAAGACAGTTTAAAGAGAACTTCTTAGCTCTTAGTTATCATCATACCTTATGCAAGTAAAACTTACATCCCAAATATGAATGATGTCGGAGGCCAACTCAGAAGCAACGTATCTGCAGGATAGTTTCTCAGTTCCGGAAATTTACTAAAGGAAAATGAACTTTTGAGAAGGGTAGAAACATCTTACCTGAGGTTGTTCCCTTCGGATTGAAAGCAATCGGGCTTGGATCCAAGTTTCATGAACTTCATCTTGGCAACTTCAATTCAAGATTTGTTCCTCCTTGAAACTTTAACTCGATCTTATACTTCAATGTCTGTCACTCAACTGATACTGTAAAATGAAATACCTCTGTGTTCATTGGCTGACAGCTAAAAGATCAAAATACAATTCAACTACCCGAAATCTGGGCAGAAAATAGAAGGACTCAAAGGTAGGTGTGGGGACCAAAATTTCTGAACTTCAAGGGGGGGTATAACTAATAAGATTCAAGATGGGAAGGATATATGCCTTGTATGACCGAATCTTGACAGCCCAAGGCAAGGTAGAGAAATGGATCGGAGAAATGGTTATTTTAATGCTTAAAGAATTGAAATGATTCACTTAAACGGGAGAGAGCCAGAGCTAAGAATTGTTCCCTTGATCGGCGGCAAAGCCCCATGGACCGGGCAACCTAGTCAGTCCAGGAGACATAACCACCAGATTCTCAACACTAAATTATTCCCAAAAACCAGAGGACACATCAATCTGACTGCACCCCGTTCTCCTTCTCATTTTTTATTTCCTTCTCCATTTCTCCCCACCATAAACAATATTAACTAAGCTTCATTAAAGATTCAATCTGTGTTATAAAGTTCCAAACTTTCCACCTCATAAAGAACCCACATGTTTGTAAATCTAGCATGCTTAATATATACATATATAATCCTATTTTTTAAATATATATCATACCTGCTGCAACGGAAAACAGCATCTCGCTGTCAGTTGAAGAAACCACCACACGGTAGACAGCAAGCATCTCCCCCACAGTTTCTGCAAAGCTGGAATGATAATAACAAATGAGTATGAGAGATATCATCAAATATGCATTATTAAGGCGAAATCATACATCAGCAAACACCCAAATCTGAGGTAACCCAAAGAATCATGTTCATCAAACACAAATCTTGCAATACGCATCTAGAACTAAGAAAAGATGAAAGAAAATCCGATCCCCCCTTTCAAAACCATGTTTTTTAATTTCATCTTAGCTTTTCAATAGACGACACAACCAAAAGTCACTCTCCTTGTAAACCTCAACAAAACCCAGACTTGTAGAACACAACAAATAAAGTCGTCTCTTTCACATACTCAAGACAGTCACTACTATACCCTAAAATGTCACCTCCAATCTGCAGCTCAATTGCTTCAAGAAACACTTTGAGGATATCCAAAGTAGACAAATGAGGCCAAACCCCACATGTACAAATCTATCAACAACAACTTGTGCACACAAACCAACAAAGAACTACGGGCCACGATTAATGTATTTCTTTCTCTTCTTTTCTTTTTTTTCGAGTTACAGTTTGCAACGCGGCGTTAGTTTTTTTGGTAAGAATTTTCCCCTTTTCTTGTTAAAAGAAGCAAAAGTGGCCCTCGCCCCCAATATATTTCGTTTTTCATCGGTATGGGCAAACATAACTATAGTAATATACGTTTGCTACTATCGAATTTCAGGGGAAAGTGGATACTTGCATCTTTTCTGTGTGCGAGATAGACACAACCCGGCTTGTTTTGTTACGCCAGCCCCACCCCTGACTCGCACTTTTCTTTATCGTCTTCCTTTCCTCCTTAGTCAAATAGTCAACTGGATTTTTGGAAGCTTAATAATTAATGAAAGAGAAAAACTATATGTATTCGCATTTTTTATTTATAACACATCAATTTTTAATAAAACTTTGGATTTGGGTACCTACGTGAAAAATGTATTATCAGAAATGCTCAGATGATATAATTTTATAAAGTTTAAGTAATTTCGAGAGTCCAGTAGTAGAGTGTTATGAATAAAGAGTGGTACGTGATGAAATATTTATGTTTAAGATTAATGATTTAATCATTACATTTTTTTTTATGTTTGCCTAAACTCCCAACCAAATTAATAGAGACATAATGCATTGTGTGAGCCAGGCAGATTTCATTTATCCGCTATCCAAGTAGATGTATTTAAATATGACAAGTGTGTTCTGAATTATTAACATTATGTATATCTTTAATGCACTACTTTTTAGAATATCTGTATTCTATGTTTTTAAAAATATATAGATTTTAAAATTTTCTATGATGTTTAATCGGCCTTTGTGTAGTATTGTGTTAGTAATATTTATAATTCAAATAAATTAATGTTAAAAGTTGCGGTACTTTACTTCTTCATGTATATGGAAAATTATAATCTTTTTAAATCTATATTAAAGTTATTCATTATATGGTCAAACTTAATGTCTCTTGGGTTTCGCACTCCCTTGCTATGTATTCAAAAAAAAATAGAATATTAAATGGTAAATTTATTATTAGTGTAATAATGCGGAATATAAATTGGCTATGGTAGGTATGTATAGTTAAGGTGTAAGACTATAGGCTAATGCTAAAGGTCCATTAGCTTAGTTTATTGTACATTAGGTATATATGGAAGTTTTATTGTTTCAGATTTCTTCACAAGATATATAACAATACTTGGGTATAATATACTCAACATTATATATTAATATAACTAGTTAGCTATATATATATATATATTACTAATATAATACTATACTATATATATACACTATATCACCTATATATCACTATAAGTATATATATTATCATTACTAATATATATACTATATATATATACTGTATAATAAACTACTGCTATACAATAAAAGAAAATAATTGCATGATGTTGAGTCTGTATTTACCATTTTACCCTTTCACTATGTAATTACTGTAGGCGTGGAACTCTAAAGGTGATGAAAATTTTAGCATTTTTATGTAAAAAAAGAATTATCAATAAAATTTGTTATTTGTACTAGGTTTGCAAGGTTAACCACTTAATTTGTACAACATAATACTCATTTTTGTTGTAGGAGAAACGTAAATAATTCTGACTAGTATCCATCAATAACAAGAAATGACCCTTGAAGTCTCGAATAATATGTTAAATGAAGTGAATTACAGGGTGGGTGTTTGGTTGAATTCGACATGGCAAGTCGGAATCGTATGGAATGCAAAAATACTCCTGCTAAATGGTAATGAGTTTCGGTGAAAGAGGTTGTATGTTTTGTAGTAAAGGTGGAATTGAAGATTATCTACCCTGCTTTGGTTTGTATCACTCATATTAATGGGTAAAGGTTTAAGAAAACAAAAAAACAAAAGACAGACAAAAATCAAGACAATTGATCTTAATATATACCTAATGATATCCATAGCATCAATATGAAACGTAAAAATAAGGCCCACGCAGTGGTCCGCAAGTGCAAATGACTCTTTTTGTGGGAGAGAATTTCGAGATAAGTGGATAAGCCAGGTTCGAACCGAAATGTGTGGTTTACACGAAAAATATGAACTGACAACAATATCAAAACAAAACTCTAAAAATATTAATTTCAACTTACAAAATGTCGAATTACGAATAAGATGGACTGTACCCTTTTTAATTAGGGTAATACAGATGTTTTATTGAAGGGTAAGATCAATTTCATAATATATTGTTTTCAAAGTTGTCAAAATACTAATACTGATTTTAATGTTATTCATAGTGTGTAAACCCATGAACCAACATCCTAAATTGGCTAGGTGGGGGCTAGTAAAATTGTGGAAGTAAGTTGGCGCATTTACATAAAATGGCTTATATAGTTATATAATATCAACAGTCACAAAAGTCATCATCACATTCACCATCATGGGAGTACAATTTTTTCCAAAACACAAAAAAAAAAAAAAACAAAAAACAAAAAAAAAAAAAAACAAAAATCATAGTACGAAATTTTCTCCTAGCAAGATAGTTTCCAAAATTGTTGTCATAATACCCCACCATCACATTTTCTTTCTAACTAGATTTCTTCTGCCATTATTATAGTTTTCTAAATCAATAATACTGTGTGTTTGTTATACCTTTTATCACAAGTTAATTAATTAAATTAAATCATACCTCAAATAATATAAGAATATTAGCTGAAAAAGTTTATTTGATACAGTTTGAACGATTATTTGGATTATTATGTATTTAATATAGATTAACGTCGATGTTTGAATATTTTTTCTTAAACTCGGGGGCAGACGTTGTTCGGTTTGGCATAAACACATCAATCGGACGAAATATATGATGAACACTAGGGTGTGGCATAAGTTGACTACTCAAGATATCCATGGGAAGACACATTTAATTCACCATTAGTTTACATGAAAAATATGTTAGCAGAAAAGTTGGAGTAGGTTCCGAAGCGAATAAATCTATATTTTTACATCACTTTTTTATATCATCATTGGTTACTTTTTTACACATTATTATTGTGAAATATAATTTTTGATGGAAAGTAAAAAGTTGGGAATTTACAGTTAAGGATTGAATGGCATATAAAAGATGAAAGTTGGATTACAAGTTAAAGATTGAATGCACAATATTATAAAGATTGGAATCATAGAATCATAATCCAAGGTTGAGTGAATTTGAAAGACAAGATCAAATACAGCCAAGTGGGGAATATAGTACTAAGATGGATCGCAGGCCGGAGGACTAGACAAGATTGATTCTCTCTGCTAAACTCCAAGATTTGGCATCACTAGACAACAAGGATCTCTAATTCAAGACTTTCAACATATTACACAAGAACTATTCTATTAAGTTAACAGCTGGTTTATTCAATTTGGATATTATTATGGTGTTGGAAAGATGTGCTTAAAATGGATTTAAAAGTAGCAATTTTAAGTATAATTTTCGTAGTGGTTCACTTTTGTTGAGGTCGGGTCAATGTAGATTCAGATTCTTATAACCAATGTTCAATTTGATATATTATTATCCATGTACACAATGGATACTGTTGTGAATGAGAATTGTTTCTCAAATACCTGTTCCATTTGAGTTTTAAAAAATTGAGTTGGAGAGGCTTATAAAGATCCTTTGTTTTACATGCATTTGAAAATGGATGTGTGTTTGCACTAGTATAAATATAATTCACTTTATAAAAGAGTTTGAATTGTATATCATAAAAGCTCTCTCTTGAGTGTGCACCAATGGTTGTGCTTAATTTTGCTTGAATGCTCGGTAAGTATGGTGGAACAAGACTTTTTTTTTTTTTTTGAAAAAGGCGGAACAAGACTTTTTATTGAAAGTTACTGGCTCTATTATAGTATCTATTAATATACTTCTATTACAATGTCAATTACAAAATATCAAAAGGTCATAATAAGGTTAAAATACAAAATACATGATAAATTACAATATATATAATATTTTTTTGATAGTTTATATGATAGTTAGAGTCCGAGCCAAAAACATACATGAGGTGAAAATGTGAAAATAATTATGACAAAATCTGAAATATAATCAATTAGATAAAATTATTTGAATAACACTATATTCAGAAATACTTTTTAATTTTAATTTTATGTAGTTAATTATATCAACTTTAAGTTTTTCTAAATTAATTTGAATACAATGAAGTATAATATAAACTTGTATACTACATTAATTAAATGATTCACATCCTACATGCTTGAGAGATGCAAGTAGCACTTTGGTGTATTTTTTAGAAGAAAAAAAAAAAACTTTTTAAATTTTTTTAAAGCTTTTCCTAAAATTATACATTTTTTAAAACCTTCATATTTTGTCATTGCTTTTTCTTTTCTTTCCATTTCAGTCATTTGCCCATATGGTGTTTGTAACACCCCATTTTTCTTAGCTTAAAAACATAGAATAAGTGATCTAAAAAGACGAAAACAACGGAAATAAAGACTAAGTAGGATAAATAAATCCAAAGTCAAAGCTAACAAAAGAAAGAGGAAGTGTCGCCGCCACAGTTACCCACCCACGAGTAACCGCAAATTATGTTGTGCAACCGAATGCACCATGCGCATGGTGCATACGATGCAAAACGATGTCGTTTTGGTTAAAAAAACGCGCGTCCCATTTAAAAAAGAAATCAGGTTCAATTCCCGGCAATAGCATTTTTATATATAAACTTAACGTTTTTTTTTTTTTTTAAGACGGGCAGAAATATATACAACTAATGGTGCATACATTTCCTCTGATGTGTTTTCTTCAACGGTTCCTGAGCCATTGTGTGGTTAAGTGTGAAGTTTATAAGTGTGAGTTTGAAATTATAAGATGGTAGTATTTATAGTTGAGAATTTGGTGAAAAAATCAAGGAACAATTCTTACCTAGCGACGGATCTGGCAATTCGTCGCTATATTAAAAAAAGATACGTGTGTTTCAGTAATACCTTGCGACGAATACCATAATCCCTCGTTATATAAAAAAAATAAAAAAATTTGGCTACCGCTTTATACTGACTTGCTTGTAATCTAGCGACGGATTTGACGATCCGCCGCTATTTAACAACGGATCTTTAAATTTGTCGCTAAGAAAAAAATGAAAACAAACGACATGATGAGAATCTAGCGACGGACACTATATCCGTCGCTATATAGCGACGAATACCCAAATCGGTCGGAACACTTGTAACAGAAATTAACCTCGCTTAAAATTCTAGCGACGGATCCATCCGTCGCTAATCTGTAGCAAATAAAATAAAATAAAATAATTAATCCGCAAAAATTCGTCACAAGATTACGCGTGGAAATTTACCGCTAAAATTAGCTACGTTTTTAACGACGGAAATATTCCGTTGTAAAATCTGTCGCGAATTCGTCGCTAAATGTCCATTTAATAAAAAAAATGAAACCCCATCACTACGCTGTCGCTAGGTTTGCAACGGAATGGATCCGTCGGTAACTCCATCGCTATTTTCGCATTTTTTTGTACTGTCACCCCTTGTTTTATGAGACCTTTGTTGGGGTGCATGGTATTGTTAAGTATCGACCGTCCATCACATCAACAACTGACACACAATGTATGTTATTGATATAGCTTATGTACTTGCTCGATGTGGGTTTTTAAAAAAATTGGCACAGGATATTAATAAAGTGCGCGCACATTTGCTTCGTCTTATGCAGAGACTCATAAGTGCATCGCTATCGGTGCGATGTCACTCCTCTTGTGGACTCCAGTAGCAATAGTTGTCAAATAATCGCAAATGTAGAGAGCGCGGAATTATGCTCATTTAGTGATTCTCTTTTAGTGTGTATTGTATAACACCGTGGATTCATCTTACGTTTCACTTTTCAACATACCCATATAGTACATTTGAGAGGGACGCTAGATATCTGTGGATCTTTGGGGTAAAATTTTTTTATGAGAGGATTTGAGTAAAAAATTACTATTTCTATGTTGGATGATATACACATACTCGATTCATCTCCAAGATAAGATAATAGTGTTGTCTCTAAATTTGATATTACCAATTTATATATCTGTAAATAGAAGTTAGACTTCTTAATTTATCTCGTCCTAGATTGGCTTTTTCATATTGTGATCTTATACCAGATTTATAGATTCACTGATTGACTCGTTAGTCCCCATATACAGGGAGCATATGACCTTCTTGAGGGTTCTCCTTGGGAATGAGTCAATTTCCTATTCGCAAATGAATGGGCCTTTATAATATCCGTTGTACCGGGACCTAGAGTACAATCTGTGTGTGTTTTAGTTTGGCTCGTACGTGACTTATGGACAATATAATCGTTTTTATTTTTTTGTTTATTATCAAGGTTTCTTTAAATCTCAAAATATTGACACACTCTTCTAAGTTGTGTTAGGGATAGATTCATGCATGATGGTGTGTTGGACGCTCAAACTTGATGTGAGATCTCCTAGCTTGCGGATGTTGATCACAGGATCATCGTGGTGTGGAACGGATTTTGTGACATTTGTTGGCTGTGTAGGTTTCGTGTATTTCGTAGGTATAACTCGAAGGCGAAAGGATCGAGCACACTCTGATCTGATTTATCATTGGCTATGGTATATGATTATCCAAATTGGATGGATCTACGCCGATGTAAAAATAATGTTACTTGATAGTAGTTTGGAATGAATATTACGTGACATTTTCATTTAGAGATAAGGACGAGATATATGGTATGAATACAGGATTTCAAATTTTTGTGGTCTGGCTTTACTTGTGTTTGATTTGCCTGTTTCTTCATCTATAATCGTGACTATTCTTGGTGCATAAGTATGATATGTATTAGAATGATAATCTTTTCATCATTGTATAATAATTTGGATGTAGACAGTAAACTTACATGAAATACAATTCGCGATCAACATCATCGCTCTTCTTGGTGTGTGGTATTTACAATAAATAAACACTGTATGTGTAGATGACTGCGTGGAAAAGTGTAGGTGGAACTGATTCTTGTTGTTGATAGGTCACTTTTTTATCCTGGTCAGGAGACATCTGTAGTCTCTCGCGCTCAGATCTCCTGGAAGAAAGCATGTAGAACTGTACTGTTCCATGGCTGTCGCATAGAGATGTCGAAGGGTTTTTCTCTTCATTGGTTCTTAGTATCTGTGATGACGTAAAGTGTTTGTGAAGTGCCTACTAATTGACATCATATGATAGCTCCATTGATTTCAGAACAGCCGTCCGTGGTATCTACTATACATTCTGACATTCAGATGTTCTGCGCTCCATCTTTCCTATCTCCCAGATCCAGCATCAGGTCGCCCTTTAAGTTGTTGTTATGAAAGGCGGGTGAGCCAGCGACGGACAGTGTGGTCCTGGTGTTTGCTATCCTCGGGCGATCAGAATTGCACTCTCTCGCCTCTCGCGCTCTGACCTGCGTGTCTAGCGCGTCGTAGCCTCGTCCATACTATTAAAGAAGACATTCTTGGGGTGTATGGACACGGCGTGTATGACATGCTTTTGCCCAGATACGTTTGGTCGATGTGAGGCCTATAGAGTCACTAAGCATTCCTGCAGTCGATTCATATTCATATCATTCTGTTGAGCTGTTCTAGGAGCGAGGACTCAATGTGATATACCAGGTGCTCGGGAGAGGAAGTCTGAAGTACAACTGAGGTTTTGCATTCAATTTTCTATGATCTACTCTTTAAAGCTATGGAGCTTCTCTAAGGATGAGTCGATGGATTTATCCTGTTTGCTTTTGGATTCCTCCCGTGATGAATTGTTTATGTCCCTCATCTCTGACCAGGACTTAGATAAGGCTGTAGCTCGTGCTTGGTCATATCTCACTAGGAGAAGAGATTGAAATCTCCGTGAGACATGAGGATGCTTTTGCTGACTCCGCGAGATTAGAATCTTCTTTCCTCCACGTAAGTTTCCTTGTTTTGACCATAGCTCATTATCGTTGTTCCGAATCCTCCTGTATTGGTATATGTGTTCGTATGGTTCTTGGCTACCAGTCCCCATTTGTTGCGCCCCTTAGCCAAATTTGTAGGTTTGAGTCTCATCTGTGGATACCGCCTAATAAATGCAAATGCGATCCAATCCAGGAATTCAGTAATGCAATATGGATCATCTGTGGTGAACTTCCTACCTATATGTCATCTCGTTGATAGCTTTCCCAGATTACTTCGCCAATCTGATTTTTCACAAAGACGTCATGTGCTTATCAGCAATGACCCCAGGTTTTAGTGCATGGATCAGACTCTCTTGAATGTTCTTGTAAAATTCGGTGAAACTTTTATACGGGTCTCGAGTTGGATACTGAGATTTATTAGCTTCTCTTAAATTATTATTTGTCAGTTGCGACTCTCATCTCCGTCTATGCGAGTTGTTGTAACGTTGTACTTTGTTACAGTGTCTTTAGACTATCGATGACAAGAGATCTTGTGCTTCATTTTTCTCGGTCAAGAATGCAGATAACAGTGTCTGTGTATATATAGAGACGCGTGGTAGCTTCCATGAGCCAGTGTTTCCCTTATACTGACTTTAGAGTTACACGGTAGAAAGCATACTTCCAATTCTTTGTTTGGATGGGAAATGTCCTGAACTAAATTTGTCTTCAAGTCGCGCGCTAGCCGTAGCAGAGGATTGACTGGAACAAACTACGTACGGTCGACATTGCCTCCTTATGTGAAAAGAAATAATAGCGAATAATATCAAACCAAAGGTAAATACTATTTGATGATAGAGATATAGACCATATCTCCTCTAATAACTTAAAATCTATCCATTTTTTATGTTCCTATTTTCCATATATGTTATTTAGGACTCCTCTCTCTCGACTTGAAGACCTCTTGGGCTAGGAGGTGTCTGTAACGTCAGTGGCTTCTCAGAAATAATGAATTGACTGTTCCTTTTCTATGTAATGATGCCAACTTTGCAAGCAAACCCATGCATTTGTGAGATGAGCACGGAGTAGAACCAAAGCGTCACCACCCACCCTCTCTCCACTTATGGGATAGTTCATAATTGTTGGTAAGGCCCCTTGCTTCATTAGGCTCTATCGACATTAGTTCTTACTAAACAATGGCTAGGTTACATAGCCATGCACCTTCTTTCTGCACACAAAACGGGCGGTACGGGGCATATCTGATGCTACCCAACTGCAATTCATGTTGTTCATCTGATGCATCTTTCGCCCTTCTTCATTACTTCACTCTGACCCAACAACTGAATTGATAGGCTCGATGAGACTAAAGAATATGAGGGAGAGTAATATAATAATTATTAGTTAATGGTATAATCAGTTTTGTTTTCTTGGACAGTCGCACTTTCTTCTGTTATCTCTGTAGTTAACGTAATCGCTGACATAAAGCCTCATCTGCAGTAAAACCTTGCAAGCACTAGTAGCTTGGAAATCAAACTCCAAGGACGATAGGATCCTAGATTGACTGATACGGATCCCTTTAGGGTGTAATAGAGAGCGAGTTAGACCCCTGCCCACACTGATTGCCAGTATAGTTCTGGACGATGAATTAGGGTCCAAGGGTCACTGATCGCAAGGGCTCGGACAGTGGAATGATCCTCTGTGAGAAAAACTCTTGTCGCGCAAGATCTCTGCACAATGTATTATAGAAGTATATGAGGAGGGAATATTGGGAAATAACTGATAGATGGACTGGATGATCTCGGGTGCTAGGAGTTACCTAGGTCGGTCATAGTCTGACCATGGGCTCATTCTTCCTATACGTTCCCACACCTACGCCTACCTATCAGCAACCCTCGATGTAGATAAGGCATACCGTGTGTGTTTGCAGGATATCAAATGAGTACTTGGGGATCTTATTGGATGGATTCCTTGTTTATAACGGTTAGGACTTGACTTTTTAAGATCGTTATGTTAGGAGGATACGGTATGTTCGGATGAGTTCCTCTTAGACCTTCCGACCGCTTATCGCATAGAAATATGCAGATTCTGGAGGATATTGGCACAACTAGTTCTAAAAGTACGCAGACCTTATTTCCCGATATGAGAATTAATAGCGGAATGTTTGCTCAGAACTGGAACTTCTCTTCTATCATCGTCCTGGTAGACGACGATTTGTAAAAATTTTGTAATATGATCGGTGGAAAAGAAGGTAGATGTGTAGTAGGTACCGTACTCATTTCGCGTAGAATGATTTTTCTTATATCCGATGAATACGTCATGCAGCTAATGTATATCGAATCGAAAGCATATTTTACACTGGTCATATTCGGTTTTGGGTTCGGAGGAGGGCATAGCTCCTTGGATTAGACACGTCGCTAAATTCGTCTTTAATGTTGATTTTCTCATTCTTCTACTGACTGCCGCTTACCTATAACTGTTATCTTTACTTGTTGATCTTCAGATTGGTTTGGATGTCAACGTAGCCCGGAATTGCATAACTATGCGTGAAAGATTGTACACGGCTGATAGGATCTTCTCAGTACAGAAGATAACATCAGCTGTTGCTGCTGGCTTCTACTTAATTCATCATCAGCAGCAGCAGCAGCAGCTGGATCTTTGACATCGTCGTAGTCGTCTCTCTTCTTGCTGCTTGTTTCCTTCCTGCATTCTTACTAGCTGTGTATATGCTCCGTTAGGATCTTTGATCAACTCATCATGAGTTCCTAACATACATATATATAAAGAAATAAATTAAAATGACTAGTACAGTACATTAACATACTCCAGCTACATAAATATACCTTGTTCCACGAGTTTGCCGGTTTGCACTACTGCTATTAGATCAGCATTTCGGATTGTGGTCAAACGATGAGCAACCACCACAGTGGTCCTGTTGGCCATCACCTTGTCCAGTGCATCTTGCACAATTCTTTCTGATTCTGCATCCAAAGCACTAGTAGCTTCATCAAGAGGAGGATTTTAGGGTTCTTTAGAATGGCCCTGGCTATAGCAATCCTTTGTTTTTGTCCACCTGATAACTGTGTTCCATGCTCACCAACCATTGTATCAAGCCCCTACATATATGAATTATATTATATTATGCATGCTCGATCTGATCTGATCAACATGCATGCATGCATGCATAACTACGTATTTTACCTCAGGGAGCTTGTCAAGGAATTTGGCTGCATTTGCAAGCTCTATTGCTGTTCTGATCTCTGGCATCTGTAGCATTTTCCTTACCATAGCTTATGTTCTCTTTGATGCTAGTTGCAAACAAGATTGGCTCCTGGCTCACTAATCCCATTTGCTGCCTCAACCATCTCACCTTAAATTTCTTCAAGTTAACACCGTCTATAATAACTTCTCCGGAATCAGGATCATAAAACCTTTCCAATAAACTAATGATGGTAGACTTGCCGCTCCCACTCTGCCCTACAAGAGCTGCAGTCTTGCCACTAGGGATATAGATTGAAAACCCTGCAAAAATTTGCACATCTTTCCTCGCCGGATACTTGAAATACACATCTTTCAGCTCGATTTCACCCCTGATATCTTGCAGCTCAGTGCCACTCGTGTCGTAAACATCAATCACTGGTTTGCGATTTATTGTCTCAAACATTTTGTAAGCTGCAACCTGCCCTGCCGAAAATGCGTTGAGAGATGGACTTGTCTGCCCCAGTGCACTATATATATTTTGATAAGATCAGATCAGATCAGCCAATAAATATAATATATTATTAATTAAATGCTTGCTTACATTCCTCCATTCATGATGGCCATAAGAATATTAATCACATCTCCTCCTGTGTACCCATTGTTTATTATGAGCTTGGCACCGTACCAGACCGCTAACCCATAAGTGCTGAACACAACTAGTAATATAACTCCCAGTCCTATGCCAGAAGCAAGCCCTTGTTGAACTGTAGATTTATAAGCGATTTGCAGCTTCTCCTCATATTTGTTGATTGCGCGTTGCTCTCCGGTGAAAGAAGCAACCTAAGATCAGATCGATCACTTATATTATTATGTTTCAACACGTCAAAGACCAAACTGTTGTCTTTTGTACTTTTGTTAAAAACTGTTGTCTACTTAAAACAAAAACGTACAGTTCTTAATCCCTCCTATTGTCTGCTCCACTACATTTCCAGCCTGTGCATACGCAACTTGGCCACGGCTTGACATCTTTGCCATGAGAAGCGCCATAGATCCTCCGGTTATAACCAGGGCAGGTATGGACGAAGACAACACCAATGAGAGAAGCCATCCTTTTGAGAAGGCAATTGCGAATCCTCCCACGAATGTTGAAGTAAACTGTAAGAACTTCCCAACCTGCAGCAGGCCAGCTAGGAAATTAATTATATATATTTAATCAAACAACTTATTAACACCTCTTAATCCTAGCTGCATGTGACCACTATATATAATATAATATATATATTAAGCCCCGGGCCAAGACCTTGTGGTCTAAGGTTGCACTCCCGGCCATATGCATGCATGGGAGGTTACGTTGTGGGTTTGAGTCTCATTCACTTTTTTGTATTTCAGTAGTTATGAACAGATACTACATTGTAATGCACTCCAAATGTGTACTTTGTTTTCAGAAAAAAAAATTGTACATTATTTTATTCCGTACACAAATAATATACTTTTAGTACATTAAAAAAAATGTACTTTCTTTTATGGTCCATACAACACTAATTTGCCGATTAAACTGATCCAAATTAAAGTACTGTTTTATACAATTAATTAATTAATTAGGGAGATCAGATCTATCAAACAATTAACTTTAATTATATTTTCACCTTTTCGCCCATGGCTTCTTGAATGAGAATGGTATCACCAGACATTCTTCCTATAACCTCTCCCGTTGTAGTTTCCGTGTCAAAAAAGGCAATGTCCTGTCTTAGAATTGTCTGTAAGTATAATGCCCTTATACGACTTGCCTGACGCTCTCCAGTAATCATCCAACAAGACATCTCTACCGTACCATACATACATAAAATTAAATTAATAATATATAAAAACAAACACATCCATCTTTAATTTTAAATATATTATTATATATTGTCCCTATACTATACTATCTAGCTTAATTAAATGTTCACAACGTAACATACGCTAGCTAGCTACAATTAAGTTGGATCTTATTGAAGATGGATAGATGCACTTACGTAAATACGCAGCTACGCCCGAACCGATGGCAAGGTACACATACTTGATACATATCTGGAAATCACACAATAATAAACCATAACATTTTTATTATATTATTGCATATATAATTTTACGTACTATATATAGTAGCCAGTATATGTAGGTATAGTAGTACCTTAGAGACTTGATGAACAGCATGCGAGGGATCTGTAGTTCCGAAAGAATTTATGAGCTGGCCGAAGAAGATGGTCATCAGCGGCTGCGCCATCCCGTTGCCGATGGCGCCCAATGTGCCGGCGATTATTAGAGAGATGTCGAGCCGGTCCGCGAATGTAAACAACTTGTAGAATGGGACTTTCTGTTCTTCATTACTACTTCCTCCTTTCTCACCACTTTTATTCTTCTTCTCTTCTTTTTCTTCAACAAACCCATGTCTGCTATCTCTCTCACTTTCACTCTCACAAAATACACAGAGATATGCGTGTGTATATATATGATTTCCGAATTTATTGCTTCAGATCAGAGTTTATTCACCTCTCATTTCCTTCAATCTCCACTGTACTTTCAGATCCGACTTTTAATAGCTATGTATGGGTTTCTTCTAGAATTTTTGACTGTCGTGAAACAATGTTTTTTTTTTTTTAAAGGAAAATTGCACTTTTGGTCCCTCAATTGTTGCTCAATCTGCAATGTGGTCCTCCACAGTCAATTTCATTCAATTGGGTCCCTCAAACCTTTAAAACGTAGTCGATTTGGTTCTCCGGTTAGATTTCTCTCAAACTATAGTTAATACCATAGGCATAAGTGTAATTTCACAATGCCCTTGGTAATTTTACACAATTCAGCCGGATTGGAGCCGAAGCAAGGCGCCTGTTGTTGGGAGCTGGAGGCCGGTCGTCTATGGTCTTGCAAGGTGTCCTCTCTCTCTTGGTCGACGACGATGGAGGTCATGGTTGGTGGTGGATGGCGGTGGTTCCATCTCGTCAACGGCAACAGGTCAGCGAAGCAGCAACAGCGAGCATCCCTTGTTTCATGGCGAGCAGAGTGACTAGCTTTCCCAGCAACAGTGTTTCTCCTCGGTTGAAGAAGCAGCGGCAACGACTGTCCTCTCTCTCTTGTTCGACGACGATGGCGGTCAGCGGCGGCACCCTTTGTTTCCGATGAAGGAAATTTTCATAGATTTATGGTTGCTATTACTCTGTGAGGGAGACGACAATGGTGGCGACGACGTCGTTTTGGTACAATCGTCCTTGACATTGCGTTTTTTTGCGCTGATAAGCTAGGACGCCAGAGCTAAGGATCAAATTATAGCATCATTTAAGAGATCAAACTATACCGATCTAGGGATCGGGTTACACCAATCGAGAGATTAGATTTACTCACGATCTACGGATCAAAATTCAAAACTGACCAATCAAGAGATTGGGTTTGCAGGGAGACCTAATGATCAAGTCTTACCAATCAAGAGATTGGATTTTATTCAAGGCCCAGGGCCTCTAGTCCTCTACTGATCATATCGGATCATAAGCAGGAACGTCTTTTTCCCAGTGCCCTTCACTCGGGTTAACTGGTCGTAGCTGGTTTGAGCTCGGTCAAACCCTGACTTAGATTACTTGACTACAAGATCGTTATTAGCCGATCGCGTTTGGTTGGTTTTGATTACCGCATTAATCACTATGATGGGTTTGAAAACCAAAATCAATTGAATGAAGACTTTCCTCCTTTTTATGCTCGGTTTACGAACCGAGAGTCCTGAGCAGAGGGACGCTAAGAGACCTAGAGGTCTAACGATAACTAGATGCATTTTGAAAAACAAAATCAACTGAATGGGGAGTTTCCCCTTTTATGCTCGGTTTACGAACCGAGAGTTTCGAACGGAGGGACGCTAGGAGACCTAGAGGTCTAACGATAACGGGATGCGTTTTGAAAAATAAAAATCAATTGAATTGGGAGTTTCCACTTTTATGCTTGGTTTACGAACCAAGAATCTCGAGCGGAGGGACGCTAGGAGATCTAGAGGTCTAACGATAATTGGACCAAGAAGGTCAATTTGCTCGTGAAGCGCTTTAGTGAGCTTCGTAGGCCTAGGGTGTTTCCATACAAATCCTATCAGTGTAGCCCCACACTCGCTATGTTGCGAGAATCGTCAACATAAGGGAGTAAATGTGGTGGCTTCCCGAGCTCATTTTAAACTTTGACTGCAATCGGGAATTGACCCGATCAATTTCGCGGTGTGAAAATAGCAATGGTCATTTTGCCTACTTTGTAGGGCTTTGGGGATTACGAAGTCTAAACTTACCGATCAAGAAATCATATCTCTAACTTGAATACGTGATAGAGGATTTGAGTGTTAACGATTAAGTGATCGGGTCTTTAGTGTGATCAGGTGATCAAACTACCAATTAAAAGATTGGATTTTCCCGGGGTGGGAAGTCCGACCTTGCGGGCTCAATTGCCTACTTCGTAGGGCTTAAATCCAAGATATGGTCCTGGGCTTATCGCGCCGGTGGCGGCAATACTGACCTAATCGGGCTTATAGCGCTGGTGATGGCAATGCTGACATAATCGGGTTTATAGCGCCAATGGTGGTATCCCTTACCTAATCGGGCTTATAGTGCCGGCGGTAGCAATGCTGACCTAATCGAGCTTATAGAGCATACTTCGTAAGCCTTATGCTGAGATGTGGTCTCGGGCTAACCGCGCTGGTGGTGGCAATGCCGACCTAATCGGACTTATAGCGCCGGTGGTGGCAATGTCGACCTAACAGAACTTATAGCATCGGTGGTGGCAATGCGAACCTAACCGGGCTCCGCACACGACTAATATATATATATATATATATATATAATCGTGTTACAGTTTACAAAGCAAAGTAGCCTATTGTAAATTCCCTCGTGGGTTTGGAAACCATAGTTCTTTATGACTTTTTGGTCATAAAGTATTCGACCGGGTTTCACAACAGCTACCCAATAGGGGGATCCTTTTCCCGAACACATACGTGTTTCCGCGGGTCGTACAGTAACTGGTTTATCTGGAAATATGCATACTCATATCTTTCCCCCACGATGTGCATTATTTCGTGGTGATTCAGTTGTATGCTTTGGCTATTCAGTAAATATCTACTCAGATCACTCCATTTATTAAAATATGATTTGAATTGAAAGATGAGAAAAAACAATTTCAGTTACAAATTATCCCTAACATTCCACATATGTAGTCGTGAATATAGTTGTAAAGTTTAGTATTAAAAAGGATATTCTTCTATGTTGGGGAGGGTGCTTACACTCCCTTAGCTAGTTTTAAAATGGCTATAACCAACTATAGGCATTGGTCGTTTTGGGTAATGAATTTAACCATACACATGCATATTATAAGAGAACTGTAATGGAGTTGTAAAGAATCTCCATTTCTTCCTATATGCATTGAACAAGCTAGCTCAGACATGCCTGAATTTAAAGGGTCCATACATGCAGGTTATTGGCTGTGGAGATGCCAATTAATTGCACTTATGGCTTTGATTCTGTTTATTTATTTATTTTTATTTTTTGTAGTTTTTAATTTATTTATTTTTTTTACCAAATTTATTGATCAACTCACTGAAGTACAGGGTATGGGTGGAATTCATCAATGACCAAATTAACTAGTAATATACCATGAAATGAGTAGTTGAACTTGGATATAAGCTAAGGGTTTCCCAGTTCTACTATCTAGCCAACCTTAGCTTGTCTATTTCACTAATTATTAGTCCTTTTACCATTTTATGCATTGATTATTAGTCATGGATAACATTAGGGTATGAGTTGTCCGGATGGAAGCTTGGAGAGTCCTCTCATTAAAACTAACTAAATTAGTTATAACTTTTGGTGCAATGATAAACATTTGATCATTACAACCAGTGTTGTTAGAGCAAGTCACAAGGACAATTATTGAAAGTACTCTTGGTATTGGTGAAATAAAGTCATCGTCCACCTTTGCTACTAGCTGTAGTTTTTGACATTGTGGTAACTGGTAAGCGTTTGATCTGACAATTAGTATCACAACCCGATGACTTGGAGAGCCGAGTCCAACATCTATCCTACAATTGAAACGCGGCACTAATTGTTACGCAAGTATTAAGGAAGCTGATGATCCACTTCATTGGTTGAGTATTATATTTAGTCACAGAAATATCAACCTTGGGTTGATCATTGTTGTAGATCCCTACATGGGGTTGAAGAAAGAGACAGAGTAACAAGCTCCTTGTAGTTATGGTTGAAAACCTTGCAAACTGTTGTGATAGGTCTATAATTAAAATACCAAGTTTGTTTTCGCTTATAATTTGTGGGGTGATCAAAGTTGCTAGTGAAATCCCTCTTGGCGACAAATGGAATAAAAGAATTACACAATCTTTCAACCACCATAAAATTATATCACTCATTTACTTTACATATTTTACATTTCTGCATATTGTTGTCTCAACATTTTCAAGCCAAAAAAAAAGTTCGTTGCTAAGCGTGCTACACATAATTTTTGTTGTGCATTAACTTTGATCAAAACTTTTTTTTGTTTTGGCTAATTAGTTAAATTTAAACAAATCTTTACAATTACAAGTAGTGTTGAAAATTAACTTTGAAGTCAAGGCACAAAGTCTATTTTTACTTCATTGCAATTTTTAATTAATCTTTTTTTTTTTGAAGATATTAATCTTTCTATTCACCAACTAATTTATTCATTTTAACGGAATCATCATATACAAATTAAATTAAAATTGGAAAAAATAAAAGAAGGAAAATATATATCAAGTTTAGCTAAGCACTATCTTGCCCGTTGCTTGAATTTGAGGAAAAAAACATTCCATGTGTAACGTACCCACAATTTCAATATAAAGAACAGACAACTCATATGTTACGTTCTAAAAGCAATTAGGTCCATTGGCATTCATCCATACTCGAATGTATTCAAAATACTGGCCCGCATGGGTAGCTCAACTGGTAATAGGGGTGAAAGTTTGGAAGAATTGATCAAGGATCGAAGTCTTTACTAGCGGCAGTGTGGGAGCAACCTCTCAAAGTAAGGGGGATCCTTGTGCACAATAAGCAAAGGTCTAGCCTCTGTGGTTCATGTTCGGTTGAGTTACCATGATTTACATCCTCGCTCTGCCGGGTTGGGGTTCAACCTTTTTGGAAGAATGTATTCAATTTAATTTTTTTAGGAAAAACGACAATTTTAGTCCATTAATTATACTAATATTGTGGACCCAAGTTAATTAATTAGTACTATATACACAATTTTCCTTTTAATTATGTGTAGTGTGACAATTTTAATAAGTTTAAGATAGGTTGGCAAAAAAAAAAAAAATGATAATAATATCAAATCCAATAGTATGGTACCAAAAACACCCACTAAACACCATCTTACTAAACTTGGAAACGAAAACAATATAATTTGAAGTTATTGTAGCTACACTCCAATGGCAAAAGGCGAGCATGCCAACTTCATCGATTAATTAATACAAAAATCATATTAATAAAAAATAACTTAGATGTCCTTCAATAATTTGAAAATTTAAAATGAATTGTTATTATTAATAAAAATGTTAGTTGTGAACTAAAAAAGTCACTTTTCACATAATTTAATGAGAAATTTTGTATTTAGTAATAATAATTCATGGGCTGAGTTTTACAATATGACACCACACACACACATATAATTTTCTAGTTTTACACGCGTAAAGTGCTGATGGGGTATGTCCAAATTATATAGGAGAAGTTCATACATAGGTAATTGAATTTTGAATTTGTTTATTTAAATATGTAATTCAAAGTATATGAATACCAAATAATATAGGAGATTCATTATAATTGTCACTAAAATAAATGTTTGGAACTTTGTCCAACAATTCAATTACTAGAATGTAAATATACACTTATAGCTAGAAAGGTTGACTATAAGGTGACTACGGCTTCTTTTTTTTTTTGGTAGGGTTTGACTACGAGCTTCTATAACATGCTCTCACATCTTTGCACCTACTCCAGTATTGAACACAACAAGTTAGGAAAACACACAAACACAAAGTTAGCATAAAATGCTAAGTAAGGTTTACTCCGTTCCGTAAATAATATTTTCAAACATTTATTTTAGTGACAATTATAATGAATCTCCTATATTAATTTTGCATTCATAATTTGAATTATATATTTAAATAAACAAATTCGAAATTCAATTACCTATGTATGAACTTCTCCTATATGGACATAGCCCATCCGCACTTTACGCGTGTAAAATTAGTATGTGTATCTGTACGTGTGAGTGTAAAACTAGTATGCGCGCGCGCACACACACCCTATATATATATATATATATATATATATATATATATAGCTCAATCTTGAATTATTACTAAATACAAAATTTCTCATCCAACTATGTGTAAAGTTACTTTTTAGTTCACAATTAACAATTAAAAATGCATTTTAAATTTTCAAATTATTGAAGGAAGGACATCTAAGTCATTTTTTTTATTAATATAATTTTGTATTAATTATAATCGTTGAAGTTGGCATGCTCGCTTTTTGCCATTGGAGTGTAGCTACAATAACTTCAAATTATATTGTTTTGGTTTCCAAGTTAAGTAAGGTGGTGTTTAGTTGGGGGTTTTGGTACCATACTATTGGGATTTGATATTATTATCATGTTTTTTTTTTTTTTTGGAATAAGGTTCAAATTGGTCACTGAAATGCAATTAGGTCACTGAAACACTTTAAATATATGCAATTTTACTTGATAGCAGATTACCATTAATTTAGCAGGTTATCTGCTTATGTGGCATCTGAGTTGACATTTTTGATAATTTTTAAATAAATTTTAATAATAATATTTTTTAAAAAAAAAAATTTTAAAAAAAAATCGACGGGTGGCCGGCCACCCCGTCGAATTTTATTTTTTTATTTTATTTTTTTCAATTTTTTTTAAAATTTTTATTATTAAAATTATTAAAAATGCCAGCTTAGCTGCTACGTAAGAAGGTAACCTGCTACAATTGATGGTAATCTGCTATCCAGTGAAATTGCATACATTTGGAGTGTTCAGTGGTCTAATTGCACATTTTTGAAGTGTTCAGTGACCTAATTGCACTTTTTTTTTTCGTTCATTGGCCTAATTACACTTTTTTTTTCTTTCATTCGCCTAATTGCATTTTCAGGTTACGTTCAGTGACCAATTTGAACTTTACTCCTTTTTGTTTTTGCCAACCTATCTTAAACCTATTAA
>VALG01016070.1:0-23461 GCA_009835305.1 Ipomoea purpurea | reverse complement strand
GAACTAAATTAAATAGTAAAGTATACAAATGTCTAACGAAACGCAATGTGCATATATGATAGGAGCAGTCTTTGATATGCTCAACCGGTGGCTGAAGACGATATGCCACCCCTTTTTACTCTTGCTTCACTGTGCCCTTTTGTCTTATTCTAGTGGCGCCCATAGAGTTACACGTGTCAGGACATCCCTTTTTTAATATTATATTATTATTATAAAGGGGATACCTAATTATTAGTTATTACATCAAATGTCTATACTGAGGCTACGGGTGTTAGCGAACAAAGTTTGATAAAAATTTGTATTCGTGTTTGGTAAACGTTCGTTTATGTTCGTTTATTAAGGTAAACGAACATTAAAAAAAATTTAGAGTTCGGTTATAAAACGAACAGAGTCTGAACAGTTGTAAGCTCGTTTGCTAAGAGATCGTGAACAAGGTTGTTTAATAATGTTCGCAAACAAACTCGTATAGTATTCGTTTAATAATGTTCGTGAATAAGTCCGTTTGTGTTCGTTTAGTATTGTTTGTATTCTCTTTGTAGTGTGTTACTTGTTTGGTTACTTTTCGTGAAACATATATTATTTATTGTTCACGAACGAATTGTGATCACAAACATGTTCATATGTTTGGTTGTTAAGCATTCACGAACGTACTTATGAACATAAAGGAACATGTTTGTGAACGTGTTCGTTAATGTTAACGAACATTTAAACAAACACTGATGAATGCTTAACAAATAAACACGGACATGATTTTTTAAAAACCTTAACAAACGAATACAAACACTAACACTCCAAAAACAGTAACAAACGAACACGAACAACCTTCGCTCGTTTATCTTCAGTTCGTTAACAGCCCTAACCGAGGCTCAAAACCTAGGGCTGTGCAAGACCCGAAAAAACCCGAACAATCCGCCCGACCCGAACCAACGCGTACCAAAAAGAGATGCAGTCCGACGGGGTTCGGGTCTTATCCGAACCGACCCAAGCAACGTTGCCATTAAACTAGGACGGGTAGGGTTAGGAAAATAATCCCATCCGAAACCCGTCCGAGATCGAAATATGCCCTAAGTATCATAACGTTCTAGACCTTAGGAGGCCATTCTTCATTCTACAGTTCTCCACTCCCCGATCCCAGAGTTTCTTCCGAAGTTTCCTACCCCTAGTCATCACGAGTCTCCTCTAGCCATTCATATCCGATTTCAGTCCGTTCGTTCATAATTTCTTCCTTAATCTCCTTCTCGGTGGAATATCTGTCTCTTAAAGCTGAAATCTGAGTCTCAACTGAGATTTCTGAGAGTATTCTGTTGTTCTGAACTTCCCTCGACTCCTTCGAGCTTCGGAGTCTCTCGGGACAGTTCGACGGGAATCTTGTGGAAGTGTCTGTACTCTGTGCAAAACTTGGAAGACGGCCAATAAGGAAGAAGCCGGACGGCAGTTTGGAAGTGAAGGTTTTGACGCCTTGAAGCCTAGGATCTCAGATGGAACCTTTGGAGAAAAAATAAAATGTAAACTCTGGTTCATTTTTTTCTTATTTTCGTTCATGGTTTGTGAGTCTGTTGTTTTCTAGTTCTATGATGTTGCAATTACTGTGATTGTGAACCCTTATTTTAAGGGGTTCCAATACGTGTATGAATTTGTGCTTATGCTGATATGTTGATGGAATAGTGTTATCGATATGTTGTTTGTAAGTTAATGGTTAAAGGACCCTTTAAATTTTATTATTCAAAACTGTGATGGTGGTGGTGGAGGTGTGGAAACTGTGGAAAGCCTACTTGAAATTTGTAATTTATATATCATTATGAATTTTTGTGCTTACTCAATTATGGTTTTTAACTTGGTAAGTTTATGGTTAAAGGACCCTTAAATTTTGTTATTTTGAAAATGTATGGTGTGGTGAAGTGGGAACTGTGAGCATACTGAATTGTAATGAATATTATGGAATTTGTGCTTATCAATTTATGATGTCCATGTTGGAAGGTTACTGACTAATTTGTAATGCTGTGAATGTTGTTGAATACTCTATTTATGATGACTATGCAGCTTACAACTCTCTCAGTTCTACCAACATCATCTCTACTTCAAGCAGTCCAAAGGTCTGAAGGCTATACTTGTACAGTTGGTAGCCTCCAGTTCATCTTTGAAGGAGCCAACTTAAAAAAAAGAAAAAGAATTGGAAAGGTATGGGAAGACAGTAAAGCAAACTGAGCTCAAGTATATTAAAAGTGAAAAGTCTTGTGAGAGGATGTGAATCTGTCCCATTTGATGTGTTAAAATGTGGTGGAAGGAGATAGTGAGGATTTCAATTCTCTCCAAAATGGCTAGGAGATTCCTTGCAGTTCCTATTTCCACAGTTGTTCTGAGAGCTGTTTGAGTTACATTCGGAAGGGTATTGATCAATTAGGATCCGTGGATCCTTAAATAGTGGAAGCACTGATATAGTAACTCAAGATTGGTTGAGGGCACCTAAAGCCAATCCAAGTTAAGGGAGACCTGGAAGAGGGAAAGATTAGAGAAAAGGAACACTTTTCCACTTTCTTAGTTACTTTTTTTTTATTCTATAAAGTTTATTTTCCTTTTCACTTTTTCTACTATTATGTTTCACTTTGAATTGCCCACTGGAGGACTTCATCTACATACCACAATGTTTGCCTACAATCACTGTAATTGGTTTTTAATATCAGTTTACATGTGTTCATTTTTTAACTGAGTTTATATTGTTATATACTCATGTTGTTGCAAGTTGGTGTTTTAAGCCTCAAGTGGCTTGACAATTTGCTGTTATTGATTTTGTTGCTGCATTAGATGAGTTGAGCCATTTTGCCATTTCTCTGCACTCTGGATTCTGGTATAAACCTTCCTGTCTGTTTTCAGTTTAATGTCCATTTTCATTTCGGTGGCTATGATGAAAGCTTCCATATTGTCTGAATAAAGGAATGGAGTTTGGTAGTTGCCAATGTTATATTCCACATTCAGAGCAATTCCCCACATTATTTCTTGATTATGGAAAAAATGCACTCTGAGCCCTTAGCGTAGTGATTAATTGCTTGTATTGTCACTATTTAACTTTAATGTTTGATTGTCTGTTTTCTAAACTCTAAACACTATATCATTTAAGTTGAATAATTAGCAGGAAGAAGAGCTAATTATCTAGATGGGACTTAGATTAGGTTGATTTTGCTGAATGGCTGAAAGAAAATGAAGGTATACGGTGCTGACAGCTCAAAGTTTATGATTTTTTGTAATTAATTCACAATTAATCATGATATTCGATTAAATAGTATTAATTACTTAGTTTGGAACTGTTATATTATGTAGTATGTTTTGCTGTTGCTACGCCATGCAATGAAACTCGGTATTATATTGCTGTTTATTATTTTAGAATTTAGAATGGAGAATTTGTTTATTTTAATTGTATCTATATCGGATTGTATATCCGATTTTCAATCCCGAAATCGGACAACGATACCGAAAACCGAACCTACGCAAATCGATAGATCTGTTCCAAAAATAAACGAGTAGGGGGGTACAAAAGAAATCCGAAATCGACCGGATGGACGGATTGAGCATCCGATCCGTCCGAATCGACCATGCTCAGCCTACTCAAACCTATCACTTCCCACATAAAGAAACAATGTGGTACATTGGACTACAAGGTCCTTGGTTGTCAAGACATCCCTTTAGAAATGGCTTTTTTCTCCTCTAATAGTTAGAGCATCAATATCATAGGATTATTGAGAGTTTATTCATAGTTGTTGAGATTTACTTGTCTACATGGCAGAGAGAGAGACAACTTTAGGGGGGTAAACAAATCAAAAAAATAAAAAAAATGATATGTGATTTGAATTCAATATGTCGATTCGAATTCAAATATTTCGAATACGAATCGAAATTAAAGTGTATTCGAATCGAAATAGGTATTCGAACAACAACACAACACACCACACACACACAACACCACCACACATATGATAATATATATTATATTATAATATAGAAAAACGGCTCATATTGGGTCAATGTCCATTAGTGTGTGTGTGTATCTGGGTCGTTGATCAAGTTTTTAATCTAAGGCAGTGTAATCTGAGATTTTCGCGCGTTTTAGTAAGTGGGGTGTTATGGTAATTACAGTGACCATTATAAAGGGGCGGGTTCCAGAATACACCAACAGTGTTGACAACGTACACAATAGTGTAATAAAACACACCACAGTGGAACACACCAATGGTGTATTTCCGTGTTATGTAATTACAATGGTCATTTATAGCGGTCGGGTTCCAGAATACACCAACAGTGTTGACAACATGCACCAATAGTGTAATAAAAATACACAATAATGTGATTTTCCCTATTCCGGTGTTTTATGACAAGTTTATCCTTACAGTTCTATGGGGTAGGAGAATGTGCGCGAGAATACTGGAAAAAATATTGATTAATATGAATCATTAGATCTATCTAATCTAATGGTGTATAATTGACCATATGACCACACCTACACATGGCCACATGTGAGCGCTCCTCTATATATATCATTTTATTTAATTGATTGTAGAATTTTGTAAAAAAGTAAGTTAGACATTTTGAATTCGAATATTCGAGTCGAAATCGAATATATTTGAATAACTGTTCGAATCGAAACGAATCAATTTGAGATTCGAATATTAAAACGAATACGAATACGAATATTATGAGATTTTTGACTCAATTTGATCGTTTTACTCCCTAGGCAGCTCTCTCCGCAAGCTTTGATATATTTCTCTTCGCAATCAAAGAAAAATAAATGAAGGCCATACACTGCTGTGCGCATTTTGCGCACAACAAACGACGTGTGCAGTGCAAGCGCGTCAGGCGTGCCTGACAGTCACTTTCATATTTTATTTATTTTTAAATAAGTTTTGTTATCTTATTTTTTTTCTCCCCCTCCATTGTTCTCTTTCATAATCACACTTACAAAAATTTCTCAACAATCACAAAATATCTCTACTATTATGGATGCTCTTATATCGTCAACCTAGTAGTCCACGCATTTTATTTATTTAATTTTTTTTTATAAAAATTAAATAAAATTAATGTATAAAAAAATCCATATTATCATTAAAAATTATAATTTAAATTTTAAATAACATACATATTAATGTATTTTTAAAATTCTTTTAAAAATCAATATTTTTTGAATGCTACTAGCTATCTACTAAAACACAAACAACCAATAACACCACCACCGAAGCTCAAACTCACAACCTTTCAAATGAAAGTCCAACCCAGATATCATTAAAGTACATAGTCCTGATTTTTAAAAGTCAATATATTATGTACATAAAATTTATTTTAAATACATAATTCGATTCATAAAATTATTATAATAAGTTCATTATACTCCATAGTAAATACATAAACTTACTATTATAGTTTTATATAAATTCACTACTGTAAATACATCAATATTATTTTATGTAACTAGATCCCTATGTAATAATAAACACTGGCCTATGATACAATTTGTTGTTCTCTTGTGTGTCCTAATCTGGTATTTAATGTTGGGCCTGCACAGAAAGTACAAAGTTTCAAGATCCATTTTGACCCATTTAATGATGATGGGCCAAGATAAACAAACACAACATCTTGTTACGAATCAAATAGAGGCTTGATTGCGGCAAAATTGGCAAATTATTTGTGCATCCGTATGCACCATGCATGTGCATACGGATGCAAAAAACGACGCGCTTCATTAAAAACGTATGTTCCCCTAAAAAAAAATAATAATTCAGATTTTGATTTCCAGCAACAATATATGAACTAAAATTCTAGAATTGATGAACTATAATTCCAGAATCGATGAAACTATAATTCCAAATCTATGAACTAAAATTCAGAATTCTAATCTATGAACTAAAAATTCAAGAATGAATGAACAAACTTTCAGAACGATGAATACAGAATTGCATAAATCGATGAACTACAATTCCAGAATCGATGAACTAAAATTTAATATATGAACTAAAATTCCAGAATGAATGAAACAAATAATGTTTTGCTGGAAATCGAACCTGATTTTTTTTTTTTTTTAAGGGGAGACACGCGTTTTTAATAAAACGACGCATACGGATGCACAACATAACTATACCGGCAGATTATGTTGTGGGCACGATTCTATATACATAATTTATTTATTGTAGATTCATAAATTTTATACTGTAGATCCATAATTTCTATATTGTAGATTCATAAAATTTATACTTAAATTCTCATTTCGATTTCAATTCTCTTGTGCAAACTAAACATGGCCTAAGTTCTTTATTTTATTTATCATGTGTAATAATTCGCAAATCACATATTCATTTGCTTATTACCTTCCAGTATCAAAATCATGCCCTCCTCATAAAGTCACTTTTAAAAAATAATAAAAATTTATACGTACTCCAAAGGCTATTACATTTCGTAGTTTGGTTGGAGAGAATTGCAATTCTCCATTTTCATGGAATTAAAATCCTATGTTCTCCTCTGGTATTTTAATTCCTGGGATTTTAGAAGAAAAAAATATATTGATGAAGTGATGAGACAAAATTACCCTTCTCTTTTTAACCTAAAATAAATGTCTGATCTTTTCTTTTAATAACAACGATCATTTTAGACTTTATACTACTTATAATATAATCCCTTCAATTTCAATGTATACCAAATATTATAATTGAAATTCTTAATAATTCTACAAGTATCAAGTCTAATAGAATTATAATTCTTTTTTCACATAATTCCTCCCTCCAACCAAACTACCGGTAATGTTATTTCGTGCATCTTCCCTTTGCTTCAAAACCCAATTCCAATGTTCGCCGAAAGATATAGTGTCCTTTCCCTAGGTAGTAGTGCGTAGTAGCGAATTATACTCTCATAGTGTCATCATTAAACGAAGCGTAACCCACGGCTATCACGCCAAACATTCGATCCAATTTTTCTCTTCCGCCGCCGATCAAAACTCCCCAACACAAGTTTAAACTCGATCTCTCGTCTTTCTCACCACCCTTCCTTCCTCTATCCTTATATCCACACCCTCAGTTCTACGCCTACTACTACCCTAGTTTGATCTTATTCGTCTGTTTTCAGTTGATTTTAATCTTCAGAAGGAAAGAAGAAGATACTGAAAGAGTATATGGATGAAAGAGATTATGGATTTATGCGTACTGGTCATCAAGACATGGATCCTCAGCGGTCTAACTCTCCGGTCGATTGGGGCCTTTCAAGGGAATCCCAATCTTATTTTGTTCTCCACACGAATTTCCTTGTTCCCGCAATTTCGCAGCTTGAATTGGGGTCTGAGATTTGTGTGAATGGGTTTCTAGATCGGAATTATTTATTGTTTAACTGGGTTGCTAATTCGTAGATCACTAGATCTCTCAGTTCGTCGTTTGTTTAAGAAGTCACGCTTTTTCTGTCAAAGAAAATTGTTTACTTCATTTTTTGGGAGGGTGTCGAAGGATTTAGTAAAAGGTTTGATTTACATAGTTGCTGGATGCTTGCTAAATGGTGTCCAGTTCTATTTTAGTGATTATATGACCAATTGCTCATGAGGAGATACGCACAAGATGCTTTCATGTTTATCGACTATTCCAGATCACATGAATGATTTGCTACCGAATTTCCATTTACAGTTTTACATTATTAACTACCGCTGCAAGCAAACAGCATTTCTGATCGTGACACCATCTTTTTCTTTATATTTAGTTGATGAAAAATATGTAGACAACAGTTGGTGTTTGTTCGCGTTCTGCAATATATTGAGGTGGACTCTTGTACATTAGTTGACCAGATGCATGTAGTTTTGGACTTAGGTGAGTAAAACTGGCAGCCTGTAACAAGGGGTTGCCTAGTTCTAACAAGGTTGGAGTTTCCTTGGGAAGACTTGCATTAATTATTTTGTTGAGTTAGTGTTCTTAGAGCTTTTAAGCTTGCTGAGACTAATATGCATAAAAAACAGTAATACCTCCAAACTATTTATGATGGATTCAAAAATTAGAATTATTTTTTGTTGTTTTCATGGCAAGATTATGGGAAGAGTGAAAATGAATCCCCAAATAATGGTACTTTATCTTGTATAAACTTGTAGCTTCTCTTCTGTAGCCTTTTTGTTTTTATCTAGTTTGTCTTTATGTTCTGTTTATCGTTAGAGTGAAAACTAATATTTGTTTCTATGCTTTGCTACTTGACATGATTTGCAATTCAAGTTACTTTTTGGTATCATGTGTTCATGTTTTTGTCTGGTTGTTCATGCTTAACACATGAACGTGCAATAGGTTCTACATATGGATAGAAATGACTACTATGGAGGAGAATCAACTTCCTCAAACCTTGTTCAGGTGTGTGTCCTCATGTTTTATTCAAAAATTACTTTGCAAGTGTTAGAGTAAAACGGTCCTTGGGAAAGTTCTATAAACCAATTATATATTTTGTTTTGTTTGTAGCTCCTGGAAGAGTTTAGAGTGAAGTGGACAACAGCCCCTCCACTTGATCTAGTAGGGAACAAATTGTTGACATGGACCTAATATCATTTTACTCCCTTGTAACTGATTTTTTATTATTATATTTATAAAATTATTATTATCAATAATTTAATGTTTTCCTTGGCATGGTTAACAAAGGTCCTCACCACCACTTTTTTTGCAGTTTATTATGGCAAATGGTGTCTTGTGCGGTTTCATTCATACTGATGTTACAAAATATCTTGTACTTCAAAGAAGTTGATGCAGCTTTTTGGGTATAACAAAGGAAAGGTATAAATTGTTCCATTAATGTTAAAAATTATATGCAAAGAATGCTGTGGTGGGGGTATGCATCAGTTGGCGTTGTATTTTTATTTTGTCCTTCCCAAGGCTTGATAAATTGGTTCAACGGTCCACCAAAGTTCCCTAGCTACTTTATGGGAAGCCCTTAATTCCATTATGGGATTCCTTTGAGAAGCGGCTTGTGCTCGAAATTCCTTCCAATATGTCCAGGATTATTTTGTGTTATTATTATATTATATCAATGACTGAATGGTTATTTACAAGAGTTGATCAGAACAGAGCAATTGGGGATTACACTGTCACCTCTGACTCCCCTTTATTTCTATTTTAAGTTATTCTATTGTTTGTATACATTTTTGGTCATTTGTATGCTTTTGGGAAGAATAAATTATTTTACTTTGTCTGAATTGAAATAATGATTGAGTGAAGGTAATCAGTTTCAAATTTTTATAAGGTTATGCGGAATATTTTAACATTTAGTTTTTTATTTCTTTCAAAGATACTATTGGTGATGCGGCTGTGAGCTGCATTCCTTTTGACCATTCCCTTTTTATTTTGGATGCATGTGCCACTGATTTGACTCACATGATTGTTTAATTTGGATTGTCCAAATAAAACAGGCATGGAAAAGAAGTATTGTATCTTTTTTAAAAATGTAGAAACAAGTTATATGGCCAACAAATTATTGCCACTATCTTCTAAAATAAGAAACTTGCTGCAGTTATTATCTGATGATAAATCACTAGAATCTTTGCAAGCCTTCAAATCTCGCTGGTTATAAATTTTTTTTTTTTGTTTTTTTCTGATAAAAATTTGGTCTGACGACAACACATGTGGACTTCATCGGCCATGCATTGGCACTACACAGAGAATGACTGCTACTTAAATGAACCTGCTCTTAGATACTGTGAAGAGAATAAAGGTGAATGCCAATTTAAGGTATTTAACCTTTTTAGCTTTCTTTTATAAGTTCTTACTGCTTTAAAAGATGTTTTTTTTTATCTGATAATTTTTTTGTTTGGGCGATCATGTAATAGTTATATTCAGAGTCCTTGCGTTTCAAGGGAGATCACCTTATATTTATCCTTTGTATGGTTTGGGAAGGTACCTTCAGGTTTGTGTACTTTGATTATATTTTAATATTTAATTCATGTAAAAACAGTTTTTAGTTTTTTATATGTTATCCTTTTGTCTTCCCATCTCTTTTATTGTTTCCTGCTTTCACAAAAATGCTTCACTTTGTATTTTTTCCCTCTTTTGAATCACTGA
Organism: Ipomoea purpurea; assembly: GCA_009835305.1. Taxonomy (NCBI): domain Eukaryota; kingdom Viridiplantae; phylum Streptophyta; class Magnoliopsida; order Solanales; family Convolvulaceae; genus Ipomoea; species Ipomoea purpurea. The sequence continues at coordinate 13,418 of VALG01016070.1, read as the reverse complement.
TGGATAATTGAGGTTTGTGCAATTTAGGCATTTGCCCGACTTAGTGCTGTGTACGGAGGGACCTATATGTTGAATAAACCTGAGTGCAAGGTGAACATTTTGCTTTATATTGTATTCCACAAGGTGGAAGTCTCATTTTGTAATGTCTGACATGACTTCTGATCTGACTTCAGGTAGAGTTTGATGAAGAAGGCAAGGTAGCAGGCGTAACATTTGAAGGAGAAACTGCCAAGTGCAAGAAAGTTGTCTGTGATCCTTCCTATTTGCCTGGCAAGGTAGTATGTAAATAATTTTTTTATATTTAATTATTCTATTGTGATTCACTTTTGGATTCATAAACCAAAAAGTGAATTATAATCTATTGTGATGATTGGATCACTTTTGTTCATAAACCTCTAAAATTATAATCTACCGAGTGCTTCTTTGCTTAAGTTGGAGCTTATTGAAGTAGATGATTTTTTGGAAAGCCTCAATTTGAAGCTTCTTGAAAAACCAGCTTTTTTTGCTTTTTTTTTTTTTTTTTTTTTTTTTTTTAATTGAAGCTTTTTATTTCGGTTTGGCATACATACTCTTTCTTTTTTTAATTCTTAACGAGTGTATATCAAAGATTGAAAAAGTAAACGAAGACATGCCCATTATGACAGGTTAGAAAGGTAGGCAAGGTTGCAAGAGCAATTGCGATAATGAGTCATCCAATTCCAAATACCATGATTCTCACTCAGTGCAGATTATTCTGCCTCAGAAGCAGTTGGGACGCAAATCAGACATGTAAGTTTTCATGACCTGTACTGTGAACAAGACCCATAACATACGTTTAAGAAGTTGGCCACACTTCTAAATTCTCTTTGTTTTGCTTTTTCTAAAATTTTTATCTAAATCATTGTACTTCACTATGGTATTTAAATATAGTTTGGTTCTGTTAGCTGAATAGTATTACAAGTGTGCCCATTGTATGTATTGTTTGATTAACAAGGCTTGACGGACGTTATTTACAATTGAATTTGTTGTAAATGTTTAATTTAGTATTAGTGTATAAATTATATATTTAGGAAACTACATCAAAATACTATCAAACACAAATTATAATTTAAAAGTATAAGATGTTAAAGAAATAATAAAAAGAAAGAATAGTTGGATTGACCAAATGAAATAGTAAACATTACCGATAAAATGGAAGAAGAAGGAGAATATATAAATATAATTTTATTATATATTAAAAAAAATAATTCTATATATGTGTGTGTGTAGGGTTTAGGGTTTGAAATATATACATATACATATTTATCTGTTTATTTATTATTTTGAATATGGACTTTAGTCTGACTATTTATTTCTTTTTCTATTGTTTAACCAACCAACCATTTGAATATTATTCCTATGTAATTTCATAATCCAACATAACAATGGAATAACATTCCTATTCTAACTTCTCTACTCATTCTTTCTAAAATCCTATTCCTATTCAACTTCCATTTGTGAACCAAACGCTACGTTAGTTATTGCAGTTTCTTCCTTAAATAGTTATTTTATTTATTTATTTTTGGTAAAACATTTGATGGGGGTGGAGGGCTTAAAATTCAAACCTAGGTATACTACCTAAAAAGGGGTGTAACCTACACGAAACTACACCCTAAGCCCCTTAAGTGGGTTAGTTTATGAATTATGCTAATTTAATTTCAATGTAACCATTCGTTGGACAAATCTGGCCTCTTCTGGACTTTAGTAGTCTTGTAGAAACTAGTTTGTTGTCTCTTAAAGTATTCTTATCAAATTAATAATACCACATGATTTAGCAGTTTTTTTTTATGATCTATATTAGTGATATATGCTTTGTGTCTTTTGCTTGAAAGGCTTTTAACGAGTTTCAATTGGATATTGTTCAACCTGACTCTTGCAATTTAGTACTAAAACAAGCTGATTGCTTGAACCATTTTTGCTTTGCAGGGTATTTGTTCTGTTGTTCTACACTCACAATGTTGCTCCAAAGGGGAAATTCATTGCATTTGCTCTACGGAGGCAGAAACTGATCACCCCGAGAGTGAATTAAAGCCGGGAATTGATCTTCTAGGGCCTGTGGATGAGATATTCTTTGAGACTTATGACAGATTCGAACCAGTGAATGAACCCTCTCTGGACAACTGTTTCATCTCGACAGTGAGTCCTTTGCGCTTTTAAAATGATTATAGTTGACCCGACATGGACTTACCCTTTATCTTTTTTTTCTTTCCAGAGCTTATGATTCTACAACTCACTTCGAGTCAACCGTGGATGATGTCCTCGGCATGTATACGTTTGAACTGGAGAAGGTAATTATCTCTATTGCGTTTAACAAATGATCTTTCGCATCCAAACAACGCTTGTTGTATATGCGTCCATAAGGCAAGGGGTAGTGGTGGTTGACTAATTGCTGAATATGCGACTTTATTGTGTGTTTAGGTTCTTGACCTTAATATACGCTACTTTTTTTTTTTTTTTGCGTTTTAGGTTCTTGACCTGAATGTGGATCTTAGTGCTGCCAGCGCTGCCGAGGAATGAGTGTCTTTTTCCTTTTAGTTGTGTAGTGTTGGTGTACTCTTTCATGCTCTCCCATCTTAAAGAATTCTTCATCTCAATTTGATGTACAAGTTTAACGTTATCTTTTTGATTATGTTCTCCTGCACCTGTTACACTCTTATACTTTGTTTAAACTCAATGATATTTCTTGAATTTGGGTGTTCATGCTTGGCATTGCTTGCATTATTAAGACTTTGGTTATGAATTCCATTTAATTTTTTATAATATTATATATATTATATATATATTTATTACGTTTAAAATTGTTAGTGATCTTAATATATGATGAATATGTACTCCTTGAGTCCTGTAATGGACTAATGGAGACTACAAATTTTTTTTACTCAGCGTTTATATATTGTATTTTATATATACTAAACTCAATTTTTAAAACCCTACTGAAAAATCCCACCATTCAATGTTTATTTGATGGAATCATATTCATACATCCAAAAACTAAACATTTTAAAAATAAAAATAGGTAAAATAATTAAATAAAAAGATTTGTTTTAAAAGTATAATTAAATCAAATACATGATCTAAAATATGTTGATAATCATACAATTTATATGTATTAAAATTAATATGTATTTTCAAAAAAAAAATATTAATATGTAAGGTTAATATAAAACATATAAGGTGTTTAAAATAAAAAGAGTTAATTCTAGCAATGGTCCTTTGATTATATTGCTTTTTAAATATTAGTTATCGACTTTTAATTTGGACACTTTAGGTCATTGATTTAAATTTCTTTCTAATTGAAGTTCTTTCGTCACAATACGATTAATTGAACTTTAAATGAAGGGGTAAACTCTCATTCACTTGTCTATGTATTATTCTTCGTTATTTCTCTATCGTTTCACTGTTATACCTTATAAATAAATCTCAATAATGGAGAAACACACACATGAGCAGTTAGCAAATAGGAAACGACGACGAACATTTTAAGGTTTCGACCGAGATATCTTCATATATATGCACGAGGAAAATTTTAGGGTTTCGACTGAGATATCTTCATATATATTGCCAAGGAATATTTTTAGGGTTTCAACTGAGATATTCTTATCCATTTTAATTCTAGCCAAGTTTTAGCGTAAAAGTGAAACATTAAAGTATTACAAATTGTTCTGAAAATAACATCAGGGCTTTAGCGTCTTATGGTTTTTAGAGCGTCGTGTTTAATAAGCTGTGAAGGTACAGGATGTCAGACCTGGTATGGCAAATATTTTTTATTTTAAGGAATTGAAATATCAATATGAATACAGACATAACGCGTGAGCAACCATATCCTGTGAATAGTTCATTAAAAATCTCAATATTAACCATTTATTTATGATTATCAATTTCAATGTTGATTAAAATCATGTGTCAGTATATACTTATTCACATACGAGACATGCTTCAAATTGTTGCAGCATTTCTAATCCTCTTTTCTCTGCTGCTTCTCGCCTTTTTCTCAGCTTGCGCGTGTCAATAAAAATTTTTTAATTTGATTCTTGAGCTCAGATGTTCAGTGCATCATCCGGTATGACCATATTGATAATTGTAGTTATCGAAAACATCTTTTTTTCTTCTGTGTCGATTAACCCACATCTCCTAACTCATTTCAAATGCACTCATTCGTTTTCATCCCATCTGAAATGATTTTTTTCTCATTGCTTTTAATTATCTTATTAAATATTTTACGCCTTCCATCCGAGTCTATGTCCAGATAACTGTTATATAAATTTCTCTTATAACCCTTGTCTCTCTAATAATTAATTAGTGATAAATGGTACATATAATTATCTAAAATACAGTGACAACGAGTATATGTTATATATATTTTGTGTAGCATTTTACATAATGAGACTTGGCAATTCATAAACCTTTTAATGTCTACCATTTATTTAGCAGAAAAATGTTGATATAATTAAATATACATTAATTTCTGAAAATTGAAATATATCAGGGGCCTTATTAGCTTCTATTTTGTTAAGATCTCTAAAACGCGAAGTACAGTTCGAGGATCTGTATGGCCAAATAATTTTATTTTTAGTAGGAATTTGAATATATATAAATAATCTCAACGCACACCAACACTGAAATTTCTATTAATAACTCAAAGTTAATAACAAAAATTATATACAATTCAAGCATTATATATATTCTTATCTTTTTTATACAAACATTCGAATATTTGTCTAATTTGTTGTTCATCATCAATCCTCTCTGCTGCTTCTTCGCCTTTTCTCAGCTTGCCCGTGTCAAAAAATAGTTAATTTGATTCCTTAGCTCAGGTTTGTCTCATGTTATCACCTGTATGGACCATATTGAGATGATTCTAAAATTACTTTTGGTATTTATCGTTTAATACTATCATGTGGTATTTCTTCTTTTCTATTGTATTCATCCTACATTTCTTATTATATTTCTATGCATCTCAATCTTTTTTTCGATTTCCCATTTTTCTGAATATGGATGTATTTTCCTTTGTTCTTTCTAATTATTTGGATATTTTGAATTAGTGTTCTTACGCCTTCATCCGTAGTCTTCATTCTGTATGATAATCTTTCGTATTATTAAAATTTTCTCTCGGTATTGAAACCTCTTGTCTCTGGCTTATAATTTTCATTAGTTGAATAAAGGGTAGCACATTAATAAATTTACTATTTTTAATACAAGATCAGACGATGTATGTGTTATTTTAGTCATTTAATTTTTGTATACATTGAGCATTTGCAATATATTATCATTTTCTACCTAATTTAGCTTGAACAATATGATAAATGATAAATGATTACATAAGTTCTGAAAATTGAAGAATTCATGGGCGTTTTAGCTCATTTCGGTATTAGTAGCGTCGTGCTCGTATATATCGCTGAATGGAATCTATGCTTCGAGACGCGTATATTAATTATTTAAGAATTTGAATACTTAAATAAACACATCTATTATATTTCTTAAAAATTCAATATATAACAAATTAATTACAATTTTCACCTATGTATGCTATAAAAGAATTATATATACTAACCATTACGATTAATGTCTTTTCATATTTGTTGCTATATCAATCCGTCGTCTTCCTGCTTGCTTTTTTCTTCGCCTTTTCAGCTGCCGTGTCAAAAAATTGTTAATTCGATTCCTGAGCTCAGATTTCTGCCAATTGGCTTATCATCCGATGACGTTCTATTTGAGATGATCTAAAACTGTTTTAGTTATCAAAACTCAGTGGTTTTCTCGTTCGATTAAGCCCATCTCTAACATCAAAGCACCAGCGTGGTCACCCATCTGAAATGAGATACCATTGTCTTTCGTAATAATTTTAATAATATGTTCTGTACGCCTTTCATCGATCATTCCAGATAAAGCTTTCGTAGGATAAAATTTCTCTTCGTTTGTAACCCTTTTCTCTCTTATAATTAATTAGTGATAAATGATCATATTAATAAATACAAAATACAGTGACAACGATATGGTGTTACAGGTCATTAATTTTTGTAGCATCTTACACTATGAGCCTTGCAATTCATAACTTTAATTTCTACCAATGTAGTGAAAAAGTGAAAATAAAATACAAATTTCGAAAATTGAAAATCAGGGGCCTTATTAGCTCAGTTGTCTAGAGGTCGTGCTAATAACCAAGGTAACAGGTTCGAACCTGTATGGGCCAAAAATTTTTTTTAAGAATTTGAAAACTCAAATAAACACAACGCAGCACCAACACTGAAAGTTTTCATTAAAAATCTCAAAAGAATTAAACAATTATATTACAATTCAATGGCATAAAGAATATATATAAAATTACGAAATTCTTCAATTGTGCAGCACAATCCTCGTTCTTCTTGCTGCTTCTTCGCCTTTTCTAGCTGCCGTGTCAAAAAATTTGTTAATTTGATTCCTTGAGCTCAGGATGTCTCATCTATCACCGGATGACCATATTGAGATTGATTCTAAAACTGTGGTAGTTATCGAAAACATCAGTGTTTTTCTCGTTCGATTAACCACATCTCTAACATCAATGCACTCAGCGGTGGTCATCCCATCTGAAATGGAGAATCCATTGTCTTCGTAATATTAAATATATGTCCTTACGCCTTTCGTCCGAGTCAATCCAGATAAATCTCTCGGGTAGATTAAAATTTTTCTTCGTTTGTAACCCCTTGTCTCTCTTATAATTAATTAGTGATAAATGGATCATAATTAAAATAAATACAAAATACAGTGACAACGAGTATGTTAAGTCATTTAATTTGTGTAGCATTTTACATATGAGCACTTGCAATTCATAACCATTAATTTCTACCAATTTTAGCTGAAAAAGTGAAAATAAATATACTAAATGTTCTGAAAGTTAAAATCAGGGCGTATAGCTCAGTTGTTAGAGCGTCGTGCTAATAACCAAGGTCACAAGGTTCGAGAACTGTATGGCCAAATAATTTATTTAAGGAATTTGAAATACTCAAATAAACACAACGCAGCACCAACACTGAAGTTTTCATTAAAATCTCAAAAGAATAACAATTATATACAATTCAATGGCATAAAGATATATATTATAAACATTACGAAATGTCTTCAATTGTGCAGCTTCAATCCCTCGTCTTCTTGCTGCTTCTTCGCCTTTTTCTCAGCTGCCGTGTCAAAAAAATTGTTAATTGATTCCTTGAGCTCAGGATGTCCTGCTACACCGGATGACCATTTTAGATTGATTCTAAAACTGTGGTAGTTATCGAAACATCAGTGTATTTTCTCGTTCGATTAACCCACATCTCTAACATCAAATGCACTCAGCGGTGGTCACCCATCTGAAATGGAGTCCATTGTCTTTCGTAATATTTAATAATATGCCTTACGCCTTTCGTCCGAGTCATTCCAGATAATCTTTCGGTAGGATTAAAATTTCTCTTCGGTTTGTAACCCTTGTCTCTCTTATATTAATTATGATAAATGATCATAATTAAAATACAAAATACAGTGACAACGAGTATGGTTAATCATTAATTTTTGTAGCATTTTACATATGAGCACTGACATCCATAACCATTAATTTCTCCAATTTTAGCTGAAAAAGTGAAATAAATCATATAATGTTCTGAAAATTTAAAATCAGGCCTATTAGCTCAGTTGGTTAGCAGCGTCGTGTTTAATAACCGAAGGCACAGTTTCAGACCTGTATGCCAAATAATTTATTTTAAGAATTAATTACCAATAAAAACAACGCAGCACAACATTTGAAAGTTTCATAAAATCTCAAAAAGAATAACAATTAATTACAATTCACATGGGCATAAAGAATAACATTATTTTATTACCAATTCAATGGCATAAAGAATATATATATAAACATTACAAATTCTCAATTGCAGATCAATCCTCGTCTTCTTGCTGCCTTCTTCGCATTTTTCTCAGCTGCCTGTCAAAAAATTTGTTAATTTGATTCCTTGAGCTCAGGATGTCTCATGAATCACCGGAACCATATTTGAGATTGATTCATAAAACTTGGTAGTTAGCGAAAACATTTTTTCAAAAAAAGTGGTATTTCTGTTCGATTAACCCCATCTCTTAACCACTCAAATGCACTCAGCGGTGGCATCCCATCTGAACATGAATACATTTGTCTTCTATTAATGATTTTAATAATATGCCCTACGCCTTTCTCCGAGTCATTCCAGATAATCATTTCGGTAGATTAAAATTTCTTTCGGTTTGTAACCCTATGTCTCTTTTATAATTAACTTAGTGATAAAGTGGATCATAATAAAAATACAAAAAAGTGACAACGATATGTGTTAAGTCATTTAAAATTTTGTGTAAGCATTTACATATGAGCACTGGCAATATAACACATTAATTCTACCAATTTAGCTAAAAAGTGAAAATAATACACCAATGTTCTGAAAGTTAAAATCAGGGGCACAATTAGCTCAGTTTGGTTAGACGTGGCTAATAACGCGAAGAAACAGGAACACAACCACCAACCAACACGAAATTACATTAAAAATTCAAAGAATAACCAATGATATTAAAACTTCAATGGCATTAAAGATTATATAGTAAACATTCAAATGTTTCAATTGTGCAGCTTCACCTCTTTTCTTGCTGCTCCTTCGCCTTTTCTCAGCTGTCGTGTCAAAAAATTTAATTGATCCTGAGCTCAGGATGCGTCCTGCTATTCATCGGATGTACCATTTTGAGATGATCTAAAATGTTGTGTTTTTTTTATTTTATTTTTATATTATTATTAGTCTAGTGTTATTTTTCTTTATTCGATGTGATATACCCACTATCTTAACAGTCAGAAATGCAACTTCAGCTTTGGTTCCATCCCCATCTGATAATGATGATATCCCATTGTCTTTCGTAATATTTATATTTTGTATATCTGCTCTTGTACATTCCTTTCGTCAGATAATCTCAGATTAAATCTTCGGTAGGATTAATAATATTTTCTCTTCGGTTTTGTAACCTTCGTTGTTCTTCTTCTTTATTTATATTTATATAAGTATAATGTTATATTTATATAATACAAATTTAGATTATCTTATTGACAACTAATTATTTTTATTTCTTTAATTTTGTTTTTGAGTTTCATTTTTTTTACATATGTAGCACTTGACAATTCTATAAACCATTTAATCACCAAGATAGCTGAAAATATTTTATATATATACAAAGCTAAAAATCAGGGGGCCTATAGCTCAGTTGTTAGAAGTTCGTGCCTGAATAACGTGCGAAAGCACAGTTCGATACTGTATGGGCCATATTATATTATTTTAAAGAATTTGAAATACTTACTCAAAAAACACAACCCACAGGTTCGAGACCGTTCATGCGCAAATATTTATTTTTAAAGAATTTGAATACTCAAATAAACACAACGCAGCCACAACACTAAATTCATTCAAAATCTCAAAAGATAACCATATATTACAATTCAATGGCATAAAGAACAGAATATAATAAATTACAAAATGTATCACTTTTGCAGCTTCAACCTCGTTTTCTTGCTGGCTTTCGCCTTTTCTCAGTGCGTTGGTCAAAAAATTTGTATTTTCTGACTCAGATTTTACCCTGCATCACCGAGACCATGATGAGATTGATTCTAAAACTGTCGGTAGTTTCGAAAACCATCAGTCTTATTCTCGTTCGATTAACCACTCTCTAAACATCAAATCACTCACGGTGGTCATCCATCTGAAATTTGGAGATCTAATGTCTCGTTAAGTATTAATAAAGCCCTTACGCTTTTCGTCGAGTCATCCAGATAATTCGTAGGATTAAAAAATTTACTCTTCGTGTAACCTCTTGCTCTCTATAATATAGATAAATGATCATAATTAATAAATAATAAAATACATGACAACGAGAGGTAATATTTAATTTTGTGAGCATTACATAGACATATTGACAATCATAACCATTTAATTTCTACAATTTAGGCTAAAAAGTGAAAATATAATTACTAATGTCGAAAATTTAACAACAGGGGCCTAATTTAGCTTCAGTTTTGAGCTCGGCTTGAATAACGCGAAAGTCACAGTTCGAGACCGTATGCCAAATAATTATTTTAAGGAATTGAAATAATCAAAAAACACAACGCACCACCAACACTGAAAGTCTCATTAAAAAAATCTCAAGAATAACATTAGATTACAACACAGGAGAAAGTAATATAATAGAACATTACGAAATTCTTCAATTTGTGCAGCACATCCTCTCCGTGCCTCTCGCCTTTTCTCAGCTGCCGTGCAAAAATTTGTTATTTGATTCTGAGCTAGGATGTCTCATGCTCATCACCGGATACCAACTTGAGATTGATCTAAAAACTGTTTTATCGAAAACATCAAGTGGTATTCTTCTCGTTCGATAACCACTCTCTCAACATCAAATGCACTCACGGTGTCATCCCAAATTAAATGGATGATCCCATTGTCTTCTATATTTCAATAATAGCCCTTACGCCTTTCGTACCGGCATCCAGATAATCTCTCGTAGGATTAAAATTTCTCTTCGGTTGTAACCCTTTTTCTCTTATAATATAATTAGTGATAAATGGATGCTAATTAATAATTCAAATACAGGACAACGATTATGTGTAGAATCATTGTAATTTTGTGTAAGCATTTTACATATGAGCACTGGCAATCATTAACCTTTATTTCGACCAATATACGAAAAATGAAAATAAATAATATAATGTTTAAAATTGAAAAGGGGCTATAGCCTCAGTTGTTTAGAGCCTGCAAACGCGAAGTTAATTCGTTCGAGACCTTTATGGCCAAATATTTATTTTAAGAATTAATACGCAAATAAACACACAACGCGCACCAACACTGAAAGTGTCATTAAAAATCTCAAGAATAACAAATATATTACAAATCAATGGCAAATGAATATATACAAACATTACGAAAGTCTTCATTTTGCAGCATCAATTCCTCGTCCTGAGCTTCTCCCTTTTCACGCCGTCAAAAAATTTGTTATAAATGATCCCTAGCTCCAGATGTCTCCTCTTATCACCGGATACCATATTTGAGATTGATTTAAAACAAAGGTATTATCGAAAACATCATGGATTTTCTCGTTCGATTAACCCACACTCTACACACAAATTCACTAGCGTGTCATCCCATCTGAAAGGAGATCCCATTGTCTCGTAATACTTTAATAATATGCCCTACCCTTCGTCCGGGCAGTCCAGATATCTTCGGTAGATTAAATTTCCTCGTGTAACCCTGTCTGTCTATAATTAATAGTAAAATGATCATAATTAATAAATATAAAATACATGACAACTAATGTTAATCATTTAATTTTGTGTACATTTTACATTATGATACTTGGCAATTATAACACTTTAATCTACCAATTTTAGCTAAAAAAGTGAAAATACAATAAACTTAATGTTCTAAAAATTTAAAATCAGGGCTATAGCCAGTGTTAGACACGGCTAATAACGCGAAGGTCACAGGTCGAGACCTGTATGGCCAAAATATTTTAAGGAAATTGAATACCCAAATTAACAAACACAACGCAGCACAACACTGAAAGTTTCATTAAAAATCCAAAGAAATAACATATTATATTAAAATTCAATGGCATAAGATTATATATATAAACATACGAAATCTTCAATTGTGCAGACAATCTCGTTCTTCTTCTGTTCTCGCTTTGCTCAGGGCACGGCAAAAAATTTAATTGATTCCTTGAGCTCAGGATGTCTCCTGCTATCACCGCATGACCATATTTGAATTATCTAAAACTGTGGTTATTACGAAAACAACAGTGGTATGTTCTCGTCGTATAACCACAATCTCCAAATCAAAGAACTCAGCGTGGTCACTTTTTCCATCTGAAATGGAATTATTGTCTTTCTAATAGTTAATAATATGCCTTACGCCTTTCGCCGAGTCAATCCAGTAATATTTCGGTAGATTAAAAATATTTCTCCGGTTTGTAACCCTTGTCTCTTTTATAAGCTAATTTATCGATAAATGATCTTAATAATTAATTCAAAATTACAGGACAAACGAGTAGTTTAAGTCATTAGTTTTGTTAGCATTTTACATATGAGCACTTACAACAGGAACATTAATTTCTACCAATTAGCGGAACAAAGTGAAAATAATAACTATTTCTGAAAAATTTAAAATCAGGCTATTAGCTCGTGGTTAGAAGCATCGTGACTAATAACGCGAAAGTCACAGTTTCGAACCTTAGCCAATATTTTATTTAAGAATTGAAACACCAAATAAACACAACGAGCACCAACACTGAAAGTTCATTAAAATCTCAAAAAGAATAACAATTATACGTACAAATCCTCTTCTCGCTGCTCTCGCCTTTTCTTGCTCCGGTCAAAAATTTTAATTGATCCTTTGAGCTCAGGATGTCTCGATGCTATCACGGCGACCATTTTGAGATTGATTCAAAACTGTTAGTTATCGAAAACATCATGCGTATTTTCTCGTCGGATTACCCACTCCCAACATCAAATGCATCAGCGTTGTCATTCCCATCTAAAGAGATTCTATTTCTTTCGAAAATTTAAAATAGCCCTTACGCCTTCGTCGAGTATTCCAGATAATTTTCGTCTAGGATTAAAATTTCTCTCTGTTTGTAACCCTTGCTTCTTATAATTAATTAGTGATAAATGGATCATAATTAATCATATATAAGAAACAGTGACAACGAGTATGTGGTTAAGTTCCTTAATTTGTAGCATTCTACATAGGAGCACTGACAATTCATAACCCATTTAATTTCTACAATTTTACGGCGGAAAAAAGGAAAAAAAAATACCTAATTTCTAAAGTTAAATAAAAATAAGGGGCCTATTAGGTCAGTTTGGTTAGAGCTCGTACTAATAACGCGAAGTCACAGGTTCGAACCTGTATGCCAAATAATGTATTAGAATTTTTAAATACTAAAATAAACACACGCCTGAGCACCAACACGAACGGTTCACTAAAAGATTACAATTATATTACATTCAATGGGCATTAAAATATAATATTATAACATTTTACAGAAATGCTTCAATTGTTCAGATCAATCCTCTGTTCTCGCTGACTCGCCTTTTCTCAGCTGCCGTGCAAAATTTGTTAAATGATCCTTGGCTCAGATGTCCTGCATATCAAGCCGGAAGGACCAATGAGATGATCTAAAAATTGTAGTTTATCGAAAACATCAGGGTATTTCTGTTCAATATAACCCAATCTCAATAACATCAAATGCATCAGCGGTGTACATCCATCTTAAATGAACATTTCTTTCGTAACTATTAAAATAATGTTCTTACGCATTCATCGAAGTCAGTCCCAGATAACTTCGTTAGGATTAAAATTTTCTCTTCGTTCCGTAATAACCCTCTACTTAAT